>JAAQRH010000153.1:0-90185 GCA_013186785.1 Fusarium pseudonygamai
GGAGGAGGAGCCCGCCACCACCCAAGAGGAGGCCCCCGCTGCTACTCAGCCTAGCTCCGACTCTGGCTCTGGATCTTCCAACCTCGACTCTGATCAGCAGAAGGCTCTCGACCTCCACAACGAGGCCCGCAAGGCTGTCGGTAACGAGCCTCTCACTTGGGACGACTCTCTTGCCTCCGGTGCCCAGGAGTGGGCCGACCACCTTGCTCAGCTCGGTAGCCTCCAGCACTCCCAGGGTGAGGATGGCGAGAACCTCTACATGGGCAGCGGCTCCAACCCCTTCGCTTCTGCTGTCGAGGCTTTCCTGAGCGAGAAGAGCCAGTACAACGGCGAGGCCATCTCCGGCTCCAACTACATGTCCTTCGGTCACTACACCCAGTGCGTCTGGAAGACCACCACCAAGGTCGGTATGGCCGTCGCCAAGGACAGCTCCGGTGCCTCTTGGGTTGTCGCCCGCTACCAGAAGCCCGGTAACATGTAAGTTCCCATAACTCTCTACCATTGATGCAACCCTCGCTAATCATGATGCAGGATCGGTGACAAGCCTTACTAAATGTCAACGCCGACATGGACGGTTGCTTAGGTTCGGGATAGCTGGCAGCGATCTTTTGATGTATCTTTTTCACTTCAACTTATGAGAGCGACTCACCAGGGCTATGAACTCACATTTCAATTCTTGAATAAACCATTCGCGTTTTCTTATGCGGATTATTTGGTTTACTGACAATATGTATATACTTGTCTCACGCAATTACGACCTTTGCATTCACGTTCATGATAAAACTCTGTCTCTGCCGATGCTTCCTGGTGATATGTTCAGTGAATGAATGAACGAATGAGTATAATGTTTCACGAAATGAGCACGAGGGCATTTCATGTAACTGTGACGTAAACTTGTGCAGAGTGAATCGCACACGTCTTTTTCTTATGCAACATGAGCCTTATCACCCGACACTTGTGTATGACAGGTACAAGTGCGATGTAGGATCCTCCATTTTGTTTCATAATTTTCTTGTGCGAAAAGAAGCTCTCAAGTATCGCCTCAAAGACCCAAACCAATACTCGGTCTTTCAGTGCGTGTAACTCACTAATGATATCTGTTCATCTCAAGATCCAGTGATGCTTGGGCCCGTGTACCGTCATCAGAAGTGTCCACTGAAGGTTCGCCTCAGTCTGTTCAACGCCAGCTTGGTCAACAGCACAAGAAAAGCAGACATCTCATAAGACTCTGGCATGGTATCTCGGTTTCAGACACAGAATGACGGTAATTTGTGTTCTCGCTCTAGTTTGTTCAAGTTCTGCGGCTGCAGTTCGTCATCTGAGGCAAGCGCGAATTTCAAACGACGACACAGCATCTCCCATATTGATGCTTCACAAACACGCTGCACAGACTCACTGGCAGGTACCTTCTGACGGAGGATCGATGTGAGCTGACCAACCTCAAAAAACAATACACTGCGATAGTCACTTCTTAAAACAACCTCGTAACCATGAAGCAGTATTTGGATATCTTGGTGGATAAAGTCAAACAGTGTCACAGCGGGATGGAACGAATCGTCATCAAATCATGGCATAATCATTAAAACTTTTTGGGCATCTGCCCTTGATGTCTATCTGAGGTGTGCCTTCTAGGACGGTATACAAACCCGCGTCTATTCCTAGCCCACCATCCCAAAGTCATTTATTAACCGATCATCATCATCGCTTCGCTGTAATTTTCCCTTCCCAGAACAAGTCAGGTAACGCCGCCGATATCCCTTAGTTGACATACTTGGGGATGGTCTCCATTACACCATCCTTGGTGATGAGCTCCATGGCCTTGGTCACCTCGTCCAGGAAGCGTTGGTCGCCTCGTAAATCGTCACCGAACAGCTCTCGGACGCTGAGGATAGAGCGGGGATCCTTGCCGCCCTCCTTGGCCAGAGCTTGAAGCTTCTCGCGCATGGGATCGTCAACCTCGAAGGTGTTGCCCTTGTCATCGACTCCCTTGATGTAGATGAACCAGGCACCAGCGACGAAACACAAGCGGCGGAAGGGGCCAGTAACCCAGATGTTCTCGGCGATGGAGGGCATGATGAACTGGGGGATCTTGCCGGAGGCGTTGAGAGCGACCCGGGGAATCTGATCCATGATGGTGGGGTTGGAGAATCGCTCCATGAGGGTGTTGCAGTACTGGTCGATGTCGACGCCAGGAATCTCAGGGAGAAGAGGCTTGACCTCCTCCTGCATCATCTGCCAGACAAACTTGCGGTAGATGGGGTGCTCCATGACCTCGTGGACGTACTTGAAACCAGCAAGCTGTCCGGGGTAAGCCATGGCGGAGTGACTGGCGTTGAGGAGACGAAGCTTGTGCTTCTCAAACTGCTCGACGTCGTGCACGTCGTGAACAACCTGGACACCGACCTTCTCGAAGGGAGGGCGGCCATCGGCGAACTTGTCCTCAACAACCCACTGCATGAAAGGCTCGGTGACAACGGGCCAAGCATCCTCGATGCCGAAGTTTTCAGCGAGCGACTTGATGTCGTTCTCAGAGGTGCTGGGGGTAATGCGATCAACCATGGCATTGGGGAAAGCACCCTCCTCGTCGATCCACTTGGCAAGCTCAGGGTTGCGGAGCTTGGCAAAAGATGTGAGCATGTTGCGGGTGATGGTTCCGTTCTTCTGCATGTTATCGCATGACAGAACGGTGAAGGGCTTGCGGCCCTCAGCGTGACGTCTAGCCAGAGCGGCGTAGAGGAAGCCGAAAGTGCTGATGGGGGCGTTCTCGTTCTCGGGCTTGAGATCGTGCTGAATGTCGGGGTGTTCGTCCTTCAATTGATGGGTGTTCTCGTTGTAGTAGTAGCCACTCTCAGTAATAGTGAGAGAAACAATACGTGTGTCGGGATGAGCCATCTTTGCGATGACGGCCTCACGGTCATCGGGGGCGAAAATGAAGGAGTTGATGCTGCCGACGACATCGGCGAAGCTGCCCTTTGCAGAGCGCTCGATGACTGTGTAGAGATGGTCTTGGGCGTTGAGGACATCGCGCATGGCGGCATCGTTGGGTCGCAGGCCGATGCCGCAGATGGCCCAATCGCGCTCACCGTGCTTCTCGAGCAGGTTGTCTACGTAGACGGCCAAATGCGCTCTGTGGAAACCACCAACTCCGACGTGGACGATGCCCTCCTTGAGGGACTTGCGGTCGTAGGAGGGGACCTTGACCTTTTGGTCTCCCTGCTGTGACGCAATAGAGGAGAGGTTGCTACTGTTGAGCTTTAGGCGTTGTGTCATTTTGGCGGTTGTGATTGTGATTGTGTGTGAAGGAGGAATGAGAGAGGGAGGAAGATGCGAATGAAGAGGGTATCTAGGTGTTGAGAGGAGTGAGGTGTTGATTGGTATGAAGAGGTGAATGTGAATGTGAAGAGGAGGAGAGAGAGGATGAAGTTTTGTTGTTATGAGGAATGAGGTCACCGCTCAAATGCAGATGCTGACCGCCGGGTTTTGTGGTTTCTTCGATAAAAAGATAAGGAGAGGAGAGGGAGAGGCCGGAATAAATTCGGGCAGCGAAAACTCGAACGTTCCCCCGTGTTCGGTGGACTCTTTGCTCAATTGATTTTGTCGTTTTCTTTTTTTCTGGTGGTGGTGGTGGTGGTGGCTAAAAACTTAAGTGGAGTGGGAGCCGTGGATCCGCGGTGAGACCGGCTTTGTTTTGTTTTGTTGGTGAGGTCAAAGGGCCCCAAGATTATGGGGCCTGTGACGTTAAACTGCCCCATAGTTTAGCTTCTATCAGCTTATCACATCAGCGCTTGATTCAATCCCGAATCTTGCTGCCTGTCATGTCAATTCTTTAGTGGCGAATGATGAAAGAGATTTTCATCATATTTCTCTGTTTCAAATTCTGCCCTGATATTGTAACCTCACTGTGCAGCACTGCAGTCACTGCGCTGTCACTACAGACGCCGCAGACTCTGATCAGCACTGCACACGCCGTCATCGGCAGAAAAACTTGCATCATTGCCGCTTATCAAGACCTCTTATCGTGGAGCGATAGCTAAAGCTACAGTGGGTACCTCTCAAACAAGCTCAGGGCTCAGGCCACCTACACCTTGAAGGTCAAGCCAAGGATCGTGGGGTTGGGTTAAGTTCTTTGGGGTAGAATAAAAAGTCGACATGTCCAGGTGACCTACTTTGATCCATGTCAGCATGAGCCTCATGGTCGCGGCTCTCGACGCGATAGGTCCCATGCATGTCGTTGAGCTGAAGAAGCAGGGGTAAGCTGAGGTCCCTGATCCTCAATGAGCGGTCAACTCAGGTACCGTCCCTGTAGGCAGCAGCATAACCAATGCTAGCGCGCGGGATGAGAAGAGCCTCTAGAGAACAGACTCTGTCTCCCCACGGAATGGACACGATAAAAGCCACTATATTTGGGGGAATAAACACTAATGGAATTGACAGCCAATTTACTTTTAATCCAATTGGTCACTTCTTACTCCGAACTTCGGATCAGGGTTTTCTGCAGTCCGCGCGTCCTCACCTGCATGCCGAGGTGAGCTGAGGCGAGGTGAGGTGAGAGGTCAGATCATAACTGAACAACTCACCGTAGTAACAACGCCCTTTACCACACAACGGCAAGCTCAGAACTTGCGGTGTCAAGGCATGCTTTCTGCAACCTCGGCACTTCGGGCGCTTTACTACGCCCCGCGTTGACTGCACCACGCGCCAATTCTTACAGTCACATCGGACCATTACCGCGAAAGTGTGATGAGCAAGACGCCCGCCTCATGAAAGATGTCGTGTCGCGAAACGATGCTTGCTCACTAGAAATGAGCATAGATAATCATGCATTTTGTTTCTCTTCTTCAATTGAAAGCCTTGTTAGTGTGTGCTCGCTTCACACTCAGCTTGTGGCATGCCAATGCAACTGTGAATCCATAACAGCATTGAACGCCGCAGGTCGATTGACTGGTGTAACTGAAGTCACATTGATGTTCTGCGAGGTGCGAACAATGCAGATGAGATCCTGGGAGCAGGATTTCGTGAGGGACTGGCATCGAGCCGTCGAGTAATTGTTGACCATAAGATAAAGTGTTAGGCATGGTCTGCGCAGCCTTTCCAAGCACTGCTGGGTGTAACATGGTCAAGGTTTCATTCCAGATCAAGCAGCTGCTTTCACAATTCAAGACTATGCTAGATAAAGCCTGTCTCTTCTCGGTAATACGTCTCAGTTGCAGGCCATTACGGAATTGGTAATCGTCGACTTGACAAGTGGACTTACCTCTCTAACGGTCTTCTCTATAGGTTTGAAAATCAGAGCTCGCGTGAATCTGACCACAGAGGTTCGTTTTGCCTACAATTAGGGACTCAATCAACGTGATACTAGCTGATGCAACTCAATATGCATCAAACATTGTCAGCGAGCGCTTACTAGACGTACATAGTTTTCTTCTCAAGGTAAGCGAGTCACCAAAGCTGTAGGAAAACCTACGGCATATCCGTAAGCAAAACAACCCGGGGCCTACCAGATACCCTTCGATTCGCGGCATGTCTTACTCTATGTCTAGCCTGCCGGTTCAACAACTGGATGTGGACTCGCCAATGCCGGATTACCTCGTAAGAATCAGCCAACTTGCGGCTGGGCTGCGACGGTCCGATGAGCCAACCCGCATTCTATACCATTCCGCCACTTCTAAGTGGCCGACAGACAAATGCATGTCTTTGATCGTCCTCCCGTGCAAATCCCGTGTCTCCAGATCTGGCATCCGATTCGCCCCGTCTGACTCGGCAATCTCAATCGAGTCAGCCATGCAGTGATCTACATCGGGGCCGAAATATTCGAACTCTATGTATCCAGTCTTGGGACATCTATTGGGCAAGAACTGATGACTTGCAGCCAAGACCCAAAGCAGCAAGAATATCCCACCTAGTATACGGAATATGCATGTCAGATTGGGCTTCACATTATCACTCTAGTCATATGCCCTGTCGGGGAGTCAGAAAATTTGAAACCTCAACCTTAAGTGATAGATTGTTGAGGCCCTCTAATGAGTTTATTTAGGCATACCCTGTCAACATTCAACCTTTTATAGACTCCCGGTGCCCTTTTTTACACCTCCGCTCACACTTTACGCAAAGGGCTCCTTGCATGCATCTCAGGCTCAGTGGTGACACAAGAAAACATCTACCATTCATCTTCCTCCAATCGTCTCACTGCCTTGTCTCATTCCGCATGTGCCAAGAAGTCATGAACAGCTGAACCTGATGCCGCTTTCAGATTTCCAGAGCGGAGAGATCATGTATTAGCTGAAACTTAGCCAATAAACTCAATGCTTTCGGGGAGTAGGCTCCAAGCTCTCACGAACATGAGGATGTTGTCATGGAGAGACCAACAGAGATCTGCAAGGTATGCCTCGTTGAAGCCAGATGACGATTCAAGGGCTCATGTCCAGCTCATAGTAAGGTTGAAGTAATGGAGATCTTTGTCTCGTAGCCATAAGTGGAAGAGAAAACAGAGGGCAGAGATGAGAGGGCAAAGCAGGTATAAGTTCTGGACTCCCCATCATTTGACATCGTCTTTTCCTTATCAACTCACAATCACTCCAGTCATTGAGTCTAGTTATCTCTCTGAGCTTTCTCCACTACCAATTCCTACACTTACATTACTTCCTCATCAATCGAAATGAAAGTCTCCGTCATCTACAGCCTGGCTGCACTTCTCGGTGCTTCCCGTGTCATCGCTCAGATCATCGCAGGTCATCGCGAGACAATTACCCCAGATTACGCCGTGGAGCACAAGTGCAACAGGTATCGTACGGGAACCACTCGCGAGAGGATTGCCTCCGCCAAGGACTGCGCTGCCCTCTGCCAGGCTGCTAGCGTCGATGTCTGCTCATACCACCCCCACTCCCCTGAAATGCATTGTCTCCAAGCCCGATGGAGAAGATCGTTTCAGATACAACGTCACCTACATGGCCAAGGTTGAGATCGACGACCCCTTCGTTGAGCCTGATCCCTTTACCGAGACCGATTATGAGGCCAAAGCGGCATGTCTTGTGCGCGAATCTGCTCTCGAGTCTGAGCTGGCCAAGTGCAAGGCTACCGCCGCTGCCCCAGGCTCGGGATCTTCACACTCGAGCTGTGCTCAGTGCGGCATCATGGGCAAGAATGATCCGGGCCATTTCTCTCGGCGCCTGAAGACCGATTTGGCCGCTTGCAAGGCCGGATGTACTGCTGTTGGAGATGGAACGACATGCCGTTCCTACGCCCATGACGGCGGAAGCCCCGGTACATGTCTTCTACTACAAGCACATCAGGGAGTTGGAACCTACTGGTAACTTTAAGGTTGAAGGCGCATGGCGCTCATGGGATAAGGAGTGTTAAGAAGCCATTGATCTGTGACGACACTCCACCATGCAGCCACGGTATCAAGGCGAGACTGACGAAATTCTATCGCACGGCTCAACGTCGATGCAACTTGGTCGAAGTCACTATATACCAGATGTTGCAGTAGTCTCAAGGTAGGATATCAATACAAGAAGCAAACCTTTGCTGATGAATACGAGAAAACAAATGTCATCATACGTGACCTGACCCATTGGCAAATCGACACCAACCTCAGGGAGCAAGGGAACCCAAGACTTGAAAGGAGATACCAAAATAAACTTAGCAGAAAGTCCCCTAAGCCTAGGCTAGATTTACCAAATACTTTCATCACTTAGGCTCAGGGTCCGAGTTCCCTAGGCTATATAAAGCCTCTTTGGTAGACTGTATGTTATTACCTTTTGCATTCATAGCTATTGAGTTTGTTTCTACCACGACCCTTCGGACCCTTCTCTGCTCCTACTACTGCCGCCCTTCTTGTCTTCATGAACTACTTCAACCACATTCGAAACTATAATCCCTTTTGACGCGCTATGATCCGTCAAGTCGTTCATACGGTGGGCTTCTGCCTTGAAGATTCTTTCTTCGCTATTATTGAATGACATGTTCGCTGATATGGGGTTTGCGGTCGGAGGTCCTCGTCGACTCGGGTCGTTGCTTTTGCCGCTTCGTCCTCCTCCGCCAATAGTCTGAAACCCGGATGGATATTGATAGGACGTCTTGTGAGAGGAGCGCAATACACTTCCGAAGATTGGAGTGAGCCAGACTCTGAAGAGCGGAAAGAGGATCGGTAGATTGGTTGTCATTACGGCGACAAAGGCTTCGCGAGTGCCCCAGCTTCCTGCAAGCTCGGCTCCATGAAAGGGATCCTACATGCGGATGTTAGGTCACACGGTTGGAGAGATGGGTTTTGACAGAAGACATACCACGAGGACGAAAACACTCTTCAAGGTTGCGCAGACAAGCACAAAGATACCAGCCCCAAGCACGATCGTGGATGCGATCTTCTTAATCATTTTTAAGCTTGAACCCCAGAGCATAGGGAGTGGGATTGCGATAAGGTAGATATCAGTTGAGATATTGGCTGCAAAAGAGACCCAGACAATAGGTTTCGAGATGGCTGGTTGACATGAGTCTAGAATGAAGGGTCAGCACAACATCTGTGCTATCAAGACTGTGATACTCACTGCCAGGATCTGGGCTGATTTGCCAGTACTTATGAAAAGGCCGACAGCCAGCAAATATTGCTATCATGGTCGCAATGAAAGTGCCGATGACAAGGCCGAAACCCACGTATATCCGGATCCGATAAGGTCGACCAAGTCCCGTCTAGACAACGTCAGTTGGGTTTCTTTGTGATAAGTTCGGGGGTTCATACAGTCAGACGAGTGTAGAAGTACAGCATGGACAACTTCAGGGACCAAATAAGAGCGGAGTATATGGTCCAGCCGGCGACCTGGATCTTGGAGCCAATTATCCTGCACATTTCAGTGAATAAACTGTCGGGAGATGGATGGTAGTCAACCACTGACCTGAAGTCGTATTCTGGGTCACTTGGTGACAATGCCGCCCGCTGAGGATCTGTAATTCCATTGTTTGCGAGACCGTGGGCAAGGATCCCGATGTTATATGCAAGTGTTGTCTGGATGGTGTAAAAGGCCTGATGAAGTTAATATCCGACTCATGTTCACGGAGCTTGATAGGAACTCACAATCGATACGGCCATAAGATAATCTTCAGCCTGAAGACTCCTCCAACCATCCACTCTCATACGAGCATAAAATCTGAGGATCGTCGAAGCGACGCCGACCGCATACAGCGTCCAACCTTCAACGACAAGGTCCGACATCTTCAGAACCAACAAAAGTATCAGAAGCAAAAGGAAGGAAGAGAGAAAGAACAGAGATCAGCGACCCATGGGCCTGGGTCCTGGACACTTCGCCCCATAAGTAAGCTGGTAGGGGCTTGAATGCACATAGCACTTTTTGTTTCCACTGAATCACAAGCTTCCCAGAATATGCACCCCTGAGATTAGTCTGCACATGCAACCAGGACGTCTCAGGCAGGTGCCAAAATTAACTTCCTGATGGCCTGCCAAACCAAAGTAAACTTACCTAATTCTTTTTTTCTTATCATTTTGCGCTCGTCCTTTGGTTCCCTGCCTCGTCTCAGCCATGCTAGACATGCAATGTTCAGTTGGTTGGTGGTCGGGGATAGCTGGGAATATTGGAGACCGAGCCGTACCTGACGCTAAGCAGTAGCAGGGCAAAGTCTGGCTAGCTCATGAAGAAAATGACGCACCAAGAGTTGAGTGCCAAAGCCTGTGATACGGCAAGCTACGGCTGAAAACGCCACGCACGTAATGAGAATTAACCGTATTCTTTCAGTCTACCGTAGTACTGACTCAAATGTTCCCTTTTAGATATTACATGCATATGGCGCTGTCAATGCTACCTCGACAATCTGGGGAGATGTTCAACATGCTCTGTTACCATCTCAGATCCGATTTCCACTTCTGACAACACCTCGCCCTGAGCCATTGACGATCATTTCTTCTTCGTTCTTAGCATTCGGGCAATTCACAAGACAAAAGGTCCCAATACCCACTGGCCTTCGGAAGCCTCGGTAGGCCTCCCACAAATCGACACTGATGGCTCTAAGATTGCACTCAGATCCTGTCCAGGAACCCAATTGGACAATTGCATCTTCGGGATCAGCAACCCAGGGAATAAGGACCCGAAATAAATACTGGGTTTCAGCTAAAAGTCAGGGATTTTCCGCGCCCGTACCCATTCCACGACTAGGGGAGGAAAGAAAACTCGGGACCTTGACCCTAAGCGATGAAAATATTAGGTAAATTTAGCCTAAGCTTAGGGTGCTCTTTGCTAAGTTAATTTTGGCACCTTATATCAAGGTTCGGTGTTTTCTTGCCCCCTGAGGCGCAGGTACTAAAATGGATCCATCCCCGCGCTATGACTTTGAGATATTCGATCGGGTCGTACCAAAATCTCCGTTGTCCTGCGACAGGGTGGAGGAACTAACATGCAGGATGCTGAACAAAGAAGGTGGCTATGGAATTTAACAAGGATATCAGGAATAATTTCCCTTTTGCTTGTCAAACCTCGGCTGCAGGAAGAAGTTAGGGGACTTTGTCAGGGATTGGCTTTTCGGGGTAACGTTGGCCGATGGTACAGAGGAAGGAAAAGGCGAACCAGGCAGGTTAAATATGCACCTGATCCTCGTCGATCCTTTATCTAGAAGGGGTCTTTGGTCTAAGGGTCCAAGTTGTGTTTTGCCTTTGCACGTGGTTTCTCATAATGCATTTCTCAAGTAAAGTGTTTGTAGCATTGACAGCTTGGAGCACCGCTGTCACATGCGCGACAACTTCTTTCACTCGTAGCGATGCCATTGGGACATGTTATGAAGATTTGAGCCAGCTTGGTAAGAAGTTATCCAAGTCGGCAAAGGTCTACTGTCCTGGCTCTGCCGAGTTCGAGAAGGCTACCACTCGTTGGTCCGTTCTGGAAGCTCCCAAGGTCAACATTGTTGTTGTTCCTGGCACAGAGAAGGACGTCGCCACTACTGTGAGTGTTTTCTACTTAATATTTGATGAAAAATACTAATGGTTCCTTCTCAAGGTCAAATATGCCAACTCCAAGAGCCTTCCTTTCCTCGCCTACAACACTGCTCATGGAGCCATCACCACTTTAGGTCGTATGGACCACGGCATTGAGATTTATCTCAGCCAGCTGAACAAGGTCAAGGTCGCTGCTGACGGCAAGACGGTTACTATTGGTGGCGGTACAAGGTCCAAAGAAGTCACTGACACGCTCTGGGCTGCCAACAAGCAAACCGGTACGCTTTGATGTTTTCTTACCAACCATGACGTGCTAACCTCCATCAGTGACCGGAACTTGCGAGTGCGTTAGCTATATGGGTCCAGGCCTTGGTGGTGGACATGGCTGGCTCCAAGGCCATCACGGTATCATCGCAGATCAGTGGGTCTCACTCAACATTGTCTTGGCTGATGGATCGTTCAAGACCATCGATAAGAAGTCCGATCTTTGGTGGGCCCTTAAGGGTGCTGGTCACAACTTTGGTATTGTGACTTCCATCACTTCCAAGGTGTATGAGATCCAACACCGAGACTGGGCCATCGAGACACTCGTCTTCAGCGGCGAACACGTTGAAAAGCTGTATCATACCGCCAATGAACATCTCCTTCGAAAGCAGCCTGAGGGCGTCATTAACTGGTCTTACTGGGTCCATGACCCCACCGCGGACCCTGAAAACGTAAGTTTACCCTTCACCCATTGTTTTGGCTTGAAGTTAACATTTGCAGCCTGTCATTCTCTTCTGGCTCATCCAGGAGGGCGTGAAGAGCATCGACCCCAAGATCTCCAAGCCTTTCCACGATCTGAAACCCATTGCCATCTCTCCCGAGTCTGGAGACTACCGTGACCTTGCCAAGTGGACACAAATCGATGTCGATGCCATCCCATGCCAGAAGAATGGCCTTGTCAACCCCCGCTTCCCTCTCTACCTTAAGGAGTACAACTTGTCCGCCATGAAGAACGCATGGAACCTTTTTGCCAAAGAGACTGGTCCTGATACTCCTTTCAACACTTCTATCTTCATGTTTGAGGGTTACTCCACTCAGGCCGTTCGAGGCACTAATGCTAAGAGTGCTGCTTTCGCCTTCCGTCAGGAGAACATCCTCACTGCTCCCTTGATCACATACAAACCTGGGGATGCTGAGCTTGACAAGAAGGCCGCCTCTGTTGGTAATGAGTTGCGTCATATTCTCCATAGAGCTTCTGGCCAGTACCATATGAGCGTCTATGTTAATTACGCTTTTGGCAACGAAGATCCCATTAGCTGGTATGGAAAGGAGAACTGGCGGCAAGAGCGCCTGAAGAACTTGAAGAGCAAGTATGATCCCAAGGGAAAGTTCAGCTTCTTCGGTCCTGTGGCATAAGAGACGACTTGCCATATTCAGGAGTTGAGGCGTCGTCCCCATATCGCCTTCTATCTACAAGCCATATTTAATCTTACATAGAATTCATTCATCCATCTTATCCGAACCACTGCTGGTGTTGATTCTCTCTATCATCAATGTACCTGCGCGTCTCTTACCATGGATGGAGCCAGCGGCCTCAACGTGCTTTTCTGTCAGTCTGCGACCATGGAACTGTACAATCAAAGCCTCTATACGAAAGATTCGTTTTTGGTAGGTAGGATAAGCGCCTTCCCAGCTTGCAACTTATCATGCCATTTATCCAAGCTAAAAATGATGTCTTACGCCATGGATGATGACTACTGCCGCCAGCTAAGAATAGGTCCCCAACCAGGACGAAGGACTCGTGGCCATTTTGGGGGCCAAACAATGAAACTGATAAGATCAAGCGGCCGACAATCTGAGATATCCCAGACCTCGATCAACCGAAGATTAACGGGAACAATCGGGGGTAGACATGGTTGCCTTGATGCACATAAGCTTTGAAATAAGGCTGGCGCTTATGAGGCTTAACTCGTACCAAAGCCCGGACCGTGTGGTACTAAAAACGGGAATAAGGCCTGATCTGGCCAAGCGATTCTGATCCTTCAAGCCGCTGTACAGGGTTCAGTGGTCAGCAGAGACAATTACTGGTCCTCGCTGTCAGATATATGGATAAGCTGTTACCATAAGCAAAAAAGCTGAAGGAAACCCTGCATCTTCATTTGGGGGCCGTCTTGATGTCGAAAATAAGTAGTGTAGCATTAGGGATCTCACTGCACTACTTCAGTGGGAGGGAAATGCTTTTTTCTGGAGGCTTCTTGAGTGCCAAGTTGTCAGCGTAGCATTTGTCTCAGGGTAGTGGTGGTGGAGGTTGAAAAAGCACAAATTCTGAGAGCCTTATGAGGACGTTCCCTCCTGTTCAAGACCCCTATATAACTGCGAGCCATCAAAGATGTGAACGCGTTTTTTCTGCCTTTTGCTTCCATCGGCAGACTGTGTTTGAGTGGCTAGTGACTCGTCGCCATCTTTCCTCTAAAGACCAAAGGACGACCCTCTCGTCAAGATGTTCAAGTTAGTTCTTCGGGCCCTATCGCAATTGACTCCCCCCACTTCATCAAGGCAGCATCCTCCTTCGGCAATCTCAAATTACGGGCACTAACAACATGGTCTTGATAGTCAAAAACCCAAAAAGCCAGTTGCGGGCAACAAAGGCCCAGCTGCTCCCGCACAACGCCCTCCGGCTGGACGTCCTCCAGCTGGCAGACCTGCCCAACATCCCGCCCAGAGACCAGCTCAACCCGCCCAACGACCTCAGCCCGCTCAGCGACCGTCACAGCCTGCCCAGAGGCCTGCTCAACGACCGGCCGGTTATCAACAAGTGGCTGCTCCAAGACCAGTTGGAGGTGCTCCTGTTGTGGGAAGACAGCCTGCTCCCAATCATGGAATGCAGATGACCCAAATGAAGAAACCACAACAAGCTGCCCGCCCTCCAACCAAGAAGCCAGCTCCTGCTCAAGGATATAAAGCTGGACCACCGAGAGGACATGCTCCGCAAGGTGGAGGGCGGCCAGTCCAAAGGGCTGGACCTGCACCAGTTCAAGGCTACCATCCCGGCCATCCCCAGCATGCTTACCCCCAGCAAACTCACAAGAAGAGTTCGTCAAACATGAAGTATGCAGCTGGAGGTGCTGCCGCCGGTGCGGTTGGTGCAGGAGCAGCCATGTACTTCCTGAACAACGACTCGAATGAGCCCACCTACGTGATCAACAACTACGACAACAGTCAGGGCCCAGAGAACATCACCTATACTGAGTACAACCAATCTCAGTATAACCAATACGAAGGCGATTACATAGACAATGGAGATTACCGATATGATAGCGATGGTGATCGCCAATACTCTCCGAACAGCCCAGACGATGATAATCGATACTACGATAGTGATCACGACCAGCACGCTAATGACACAAACTACGGCAACCAATACGACAATGATCAGGTGGACACGTCGTATGATGCCACAAGGTACCAACAGCCAAGTGATCAGCCAGACTATAACGATGGAAACAACAATGGGAGTGATGGCAACGATGACTGTTGTGGTTGCGACAATTGCTGTGAATGCGACAATTGCTGTGAATGTGAAAACTGTTGCGACTGCGATGACTGCTGCGGGTGCTGCGGCGATGACAATGGCAAGGACGGCGGCGGTGGATGCGTTGTAATGTAATGTATTGTGCTTGGAAGTAGAGTAATGAACGGGTTTTGCTGTACACGGTAATTGCAGATTGGCGATCATTTAATGATATTTGTTTAATGGCTCGTGCAGTCTAGGGCGATCCCAGGACATGATCACGGAAAGTGAATAAATGAACGACAGTGAGCAGCACGACTTACTCAGTTTCGCCAGGCATCACAAAAAAAACAGGCAAAGGAATATCGCGTCGCATAGTGAGTACCAATGGTAGCAAGCGATAAAAAAGGACGATAATGTTTTCATGTTGTGAAGGGGAAGCAAAAATGTCAAAAGGATTGTCCGCTGTGAGGTTCGAACTCACGACCTTTGGATCACTCTAATCTAGGATCAGATCACAATCTAATATGAGACCAACGCTCTAACCAACTGAGCCAAGCAGACTGTGCTAATTGGATACTGGTCAAAGCTCCGTCGTTGCTCATCAACGGAGTCCAGTACCATTCTCTGCGGGTGCCAGATCAACAGTTCAACACTGACCAACCAACAATCTGTTAATGGAGTCCAGACATCCGAGTCGAGATCAATTAAATGGCCGTCACTATTGTGTATATATATCAATGTTGACAGCAGTAAAATCGGTTCGTCACTCATTGGAACATGCTAGGCCTTCGGGACACATACTTGAATGGCTGCGCCAAAGCGCCAGGTACCTGTAGTCATTAAGAAAATACTATAACTATTATACAACCAAAGTTTTCCCATACCCGATACCCTTGAATTAAATCCCAGACCTAACCTCTGACGCCTTGCTTTCGAACCGTATCTCACTGGAGGTCCTCGACTCCGACACAGTGGCCTTTGAAGCATTCTCATATGCAACCTGAACATTCGTAGTCCGCATAATTCCATTATATGTCATGATCTCTTCCTCAGATCCTGTGGGGGAAACACTACGAATCTCAGTATGTTGAGTTCGCGAAACCCGAAGGTCTTTGAGGCGAATATCATCGTGGTTATGTGACCGCATTCCACCCGTTCCGCGGGAGTTGTTGGCATATCGGCCGCCGTATGGAGTTCCAGACGGTGCGTCTGAGCTTCCTCCGAAGAGAGCAGGGAACCATCGTCGGAAAAGCGGTCGGAGAGCGGGGACCGATGCGCAGATGATGGCGAGGTTCGTTTCGACGGCGCCCCAGACAGGAAGGACGGAGTAAAAGGTGTCTTCGCCGGGTCTCGGCCCTTCGACAAGTTGGTGATAGATGGAAACGACACGAATAATGCCGATGACACCGACTCTAGATAATATTAGTATTGATCTCACGAAGCTGTAGGCGAAACTTACACGCTACCCAACAAAAACACACTCAGGACAGCAATCTTGGTCGCCCATCGCATGGTCAAGCCAAGGAAGATCCAGAAAGGGAGCGCAACAACCAGGAAGTCTGTCACGATTGTGATGCAAGATGCAATGACATGGAACCAGTTATTGACGCAATGAACGCCAGGCTCCTTTCGTAGGGGCATATCCCAATTGGCCTCAATGGGCCAGCACTGGAACAGTGCCGTGAAGAAGATGGCTACAGCATGCGCAGCATTGAAGACGTTGAGCCCGTGTATGGCGTATCGCACGTTGGTTTTGTGACCACCCAAGCGAAGGAGGAATACTAGAATAGAGGCTTTGACGAGTGCCAAGACAGGATTGTAGAACATCTGCACGAGGAAGTTCCACCAGTAGCCAGCGGCGAGATCGAGGTCTTTTGGGACATCTCTCTCGTGGAATCCCCAATAGTTGAGCTTCATGACTGCATAATTGTCAGCAAAGGTGTTGATCTGATGTACTAACATTCAAGTCCACGTACACATGTAAAGAGGTCCAATCATCATCAAAGCAAAGAACTGTCGATATTAGACCAAGGCCAAGACATGAAGATACATTAACTTACCAAAGCTGCCAGCACGAGCCAGTCATCTATCGAATATAAGCTTTTGGTGTTGATTGCACTGACCATGAGAGATACTCACCTAACCCAACAGTCCGTGAGGTCACGCGACTGTACATACGCATAGACACAATGATGATCGATAAAGCCGGAAATATGAACAGAGCAGCGAGGCCCTTTTGCTGAAGAGGAGTCGTAGGAAGACTCAGAGGATCAGGATAGGGCGGCGGTCCTGTTCGAGTGTAGAGATGTAATGAGGCCATCGTGAGTGTCAAACCAACACAAAAGAGATGGTATGCTGAAAGTATGATGGAGCAGAGTTTGCACCATGGGACGTCAAGCGACACTAGAAAGATTTACACAAACTTGATGTGACCGCTGATCCGGGCAAAGGCGGCCGCTGCGATCGATCGTCGCTCTGTATGTACATGTAACAGGACGAACCAGGGGGCAACCGCTGACACGGTATTGGCACAAGATGAAGACGATCGCTTAAGATGGGGCCCTTCAGATTTATGTATAGTAGATATCCAGGGGAACCCAGGAACGCAGAATCTTTGGACGAAGAACGCAGAGACCAATAAAACAGGATCAGAAACAGAGTTCATCGGATTGTCACCCAAGTGACCCAACGTGGTCAGCATGGTCCGTGGTTTGGGAGCTGAACCACCATCTTCAGTGCCTCGAGTAAGACGAGTTCCTGGTTCCTGGATTGCACAATACGGAGTTGTTCATGTACGATTACGAAAGGGGAAAGTGATTGCCGGCATATCTCAGCGCGCCTGATTCTGGTATCAAGGAATTGTGTGTCAACTACCGGTGATTCAGCTACTTGTGTGTCACACGTTCCGTGTGCGGTTGGACTGAAGGACTGCTAAGGTTTTCTGTGCCGCAAAGACTCCCGGTACGATTTCCGGTGTTCCGCCAAGAACGCGCATATGTTTCCCCCTCAGCTGTGTTTTCGATCATGCATGTTGGTTGTTGAAGGATCCAAAGTAGAAATGATGGAACAAAGTGGCTTGCAACTAAATAGGCGTTGATGCCCAAGGCTTCCGGTGGTGGCTGAAACTAGGCTGTCAACAACTTGTTTTCAGGACGAGGCATGACGCCTTCGCTAGATCCTTTTAGAATCCTCCCACACGGCTCAATTCGCTACAATACACGAACTACTCGTTCTGATGCCTTCAAGCATTATAAATTGGGAGGGTGAACTAATATCGTTAACCCAGAGCAACGGTTGGGTGATTTGTGATTAGATTCAGGCTAGATCTCTTAGCATTTCCACCACAGGTGAAGATCAGCATTCGCGCGATTTTTCTTCAACAATCTCGAACGACCAACGTGCATATGCATGAATGAAGGTAGCATGCATCTCTAAGGGATGGATCATAGCTGGACCCTGAGCATGTTTTAACCGAGCACTGCTAAGGGCCAGGGGAGTAAGAGACTCGGAACTATAATTCTAACTGACAGAAATGCTTAGGCCACTTTAGGATGAGTTTAGGCAACTTTAGTATAACTTAGACAAGTTTTGATCCGGTATTTCTTGCACCTTGAAAGATGCCATTGTGCTTTTTCTGCCTCCCAGGGCTTGCCGCTCCTCTAGCTCCAAAACAAAGAGACTACCGAGATGCTCACATCTACCCCGGATCCCCGACCCTTGCCAAGATTACCAACCAGTCGAATGGCCCGGAAGGCTGAGCGATGATACTTCGCTTGTCTCAACTAAATGATAATCCGTTGATCTTTTCTCCATGGAGATCACCATCATCTTTTAGCACAGTATTTTACGAAGCCGATCCCACTCTGACAAAGATTCTCAACCAACAGCCGCTCAAAATTGAGTTCTCGCTGCACTCAATCGCCAGGATCATGAACTTTGTCGGTCTTGAATGCCCAGCCTGTATAATTTGTCCGTCCGCGGGGTCTCGCTCCAATCATATTTAGAGTAATTCTAGTCTGACGGGAAGCGGCTTCGACCCGAAGGCTCCCCAGTTGAGGGTTATGCTTAATGTAACAGTAATTCTACGCCAGGCTTAGAAATCGACCATCATTTCCACTTATAGAGGGACCCTTGTTCCTTGGAGCGACGAGAAGCCGCCTCCCCGCGGCGGCTGAAAAGAAATGGCGCCAGTGGGAAGAAAAGCGCCCGCAGAATCGGCACAGATTTTGACAGGAAATCGGGGTTCAGATGGTTCCGATATGTATGATATTCTCTCCTCTCTCAACGGCAATCCCTCGCGGCTCTTACTCCACCGTCGCCACCGCACTCCATCGTCAAGCATGGATATCTTTCGGCCCATGAACCTAAGCATCAAGGTGATTACTACCTAATACGTGTTAAACACCGCCAACTCGCGTACGTATATCTGTAGGATTGCACTAGTACCATAAGACCTAGTGTTCGATATATAGACGGCACAGAAAGCCATGTGGCATAAGCCGATCTCTCCCCTTTCCCTCTCTTCCCTCCCCCAACCCACTCGAGTCCTTGGCGTTCTGTCCCGTCCCTGCAGTGCAGTCAGCCTCAAAACTTTGCAAGATGCAAGGCTCTCACATCTCGTGGCTGCTTACCGCGCTTGTTCCATTCACCCTTGCTCAGACGATCGAAGTCGATGGCAAGACGGTTCGTACGTAACACCATCGCCTGCAGATTGTGCTTTTCTTTTCTCTCATGAACTATTGCTAATCTGAAACATGGGGTAGCGGCCAACGCGAAGAATGTTGCCCCGGCGTGGTCCAAGCCGCCTGCTGCATCGTCCAAGTATTCCTTTGTTGATGACACCCCTCGGCTGACCGATGCCGTGCTCACCAACCTCACGGACCTCAACCTCAGTGAAGTTGATCTCTTCTACTTTGCTGATACTAAGGGTTCTAAGAAGAGATCTGCTGCTGTCGACTCCAAGTGCAAGGTCTTCCCTGGTGACAAGCTGTACCCCAACAAACTCATCTGGAAGGTCCTCGACCTTCTCAGTGGAGGTGCCCTTATCAGCACAGTTCCCCTTGGCTCAGCCTGCTACAAAGGAGAGCATTATAATGAGGAACGCTGTGCTTACCTCAAGAACGAGTGGCACAATTCAACGACTCAGTGAGCTTCATCCTCGATCGTGCCGTCTCATACGTGCATCAGACTAACATCGACAAGCATCGATGATCCCACTTCGGTCATGTCACCCCTCTTTGAGGGCGCCACCTGCGAGCCTGAGAACGCCGCTTCAGGCTCCAAGTGCACCATCGGTGGCTTCCCTCCTTACTCAATCAAGGCCACCTGTGTTGCCCACATCCAACTCGCTGTCAACTTTGCTCGCAACCTCAACCTCCGCCTTGTCGTTCACAACACCGGCCATGACTTCCTTGGCAAGAGCACCGGTGCTGGTGCCTTGAGCATCTGGACACATCACCTCAAGGACATCAAGTTCACCAAGAATTATCGTGGCGCTAGCAGCTACACTGGCCCTGCCTTCAAGATTGGTGCTGGTATCCAAGTCAAGGACCTCTACCTGGCTGCCGACCAGGAGGGTTACACTGCCGTTGGTGGAGAGTGCCGTGTAAGTCTTCCTCTTCGTCGGCCATCACTCACAGATACTAACAGGTTCATAGGATGTTGGTGTTGCTGGTGGTTATCTTCCCGGTGGTGGCCACTCCCCCATCAGCCCCATCGCCGGTCTTGCTGCCGACCAGCTCCTCAGCGTTGATATCGTCACACCTGATGGTCGCTTCGTCACTGCCGACGAGAAGCAGAACACTGATCTCTTCTGGGCTGTCCGTGGCGGTGGTGCTGCTACCTGGGGCGTCGTCGTCTCCATGACTGTCCGAGTCTACCCCAAGATGAAGTTCTCTGGCATGACCTGGAGCGTCAATACCAAGGACGCTGGCATCTCTCAGGAGGCTCTCTTCAAGGCCCTTGACGTCTACTGGCGTCGCTTCCCTGAGTACTCCGACAAGAGCAGCTACGGCTACAGCTTCATGTTCCCTGCTGGCAACGGCAGTTTCCTCTGGACCATGAACCCTTGGATGATCCCCAACATCTCTGTTGGCGAGTTCAAGAAGATCGTTCAGCCCCTCCTTGACGAGTGGAAGGAGCTCGGCGTTGACCCCAAGCCCACATTCTTTGAGCATGACCGCTTTTACCCTGCCTGGAAGACGCATTTCCCTGCTGAAAACGTCGGCAACTACAATGGTCGTTCCGGGTCTCGTCTCATCCCCCGCAAGAACTGGAATGACGCCAAGCTTCTCAACAACACCATCGACGTTCTCAAGGGTATTCTTGCTGACGAAGGCATCCTCATTATCTACAACATCAATGCCAAGCAGCAGAACACCCCTTCCAACTCTGCCAACCCTGCCTGGCGCGATGCCAATATGTTTGTTATCACTGCGGTTAACTGGAACTACACCGATAGTGAGGAGGAGATTGCCAAGGTCAACAATGAACTCACCCATGGTGTAATGGAGCGTCTTAAGGCTGTCACCCCTGGGGGTGGTGGCTACGGTAACGAGGGTGATGTTATGGATCCTGACTTTGGCCAGTCCTACTTCGGATCCAACTATGCCAAGCTTTACCAGCTCAAGAAGAAGATTGACCCTTACGGTGTCTTTTATGCTCCTACTGCTGTTGGTAGCGAGGACTGGTATATTACCGACCATCCAGCCTACGTCATCAAACAGACTGGCCGCCTTTGCCGCAAGTAGAGAGCCTAGCATAAAGCTCCTTTTCATTGTAGATATTCCAGATTGCGCTCTTGGCTTTTTGCGAATCAATAATAATTTGAAGCTTATCAAGCTGCTTCATGCGGACTGACGAATTACATTCCTTATGAAACTATTTTGCGTGAACACAGGATATCCTTGCCCGTGCCGAATGTAGGCCTTTTGCTATTTGGTTTTCGCTCAAGGTGCTGAGTGGCAAATGTAATACCTATCTTACACTAGGGAATTTCTTGTTAAAAATTGCTGCAAGGATCAGAATCTTGCTTATCTCCCGGCAGTCGTCCATACTCGTATTTGTATTCTGAGCTTCTAATTGTCCGTATAGTATCTCTCCCCTCCCCACACTCCTACCAAGTATCCTCGTTATGATCTTTGAACTTGAGCCAACTTGGCTCGTCGAACCTGCTACTATTAGTCCCAATGTTCCAAGATGCTCCCCCTGTATCCCTGATCAGAATGTACCCTCTAGGGTCCTCAATGTTCATGGCAAGTTGCTTTGATCCAGGTCAGTAAGCGGTATATAAAGCGAGGGGACTTACAAACCTTGATTCCTATCTCTTCCCTAATTGCATCGTCTATACGCTGTTCAAGACGACCGTAATTACTAATGCTCCAGCTATAGTCACCAGTATCCGTCTCGGCCACGTAATCATGATCATAGCCAAACCAAAACCTTCTGATAGACCCCGAAATACTTGCAACAGTATACTCGCCGAGATCCCTAGATATGGACTTTGGGAAACGCCAGCAGGCCGAGTTATCCATCATGGTGATGAAAAAGAAACCTCGGGCACCAAGGCTTATGTGCTGTGGACATCCAAACCTTTGGTGCTTCTCCAACCATGCGATGAGCTTCGGATACTCGGTCGCTAACGAGTCGGACCAGCCTGATGAAAGATATAAGTCCCTATCTATATCCACTAACTGAATTTCAACTCACTCGTCCAACAGTTAAGGTCACTTCCTGTATGATAGTGATAGAGCCATGATCCGTTGGTGCCAAGCGCACAAATCTTGCGTTTATCATTGTCGCCTATCAATGGTTTCAAGTCGGTTTGGCGGCATCTATGACTGGTAAGTGACTTGATCGACAACGAGAAGACTTTCACTTACTCGAAGCTTTCCTCTTTACCTCCAAAGAAGAAGTCCCTTCCGGATAGGAACAATGTGACGTCCCGAGGAAACTTCGCATAACGAGACATTGAACTTCGAGGTCTCATTCTCGAGGTCTCCATTCCTGCATTTACACTCTCGCTGAGTTGGAGGCGGAGACTTTTGAGTTCCTTGTTTGCTTCTTCGGTTCGTTGAAGCATCTCATGTTCTCGGAGCTTGCGTTGCTCTTCCAGATTCTCGATCTTCTTGTCTTGTTGGCGCATCCGCTCTTTACTTTCCTTATACTTGCCCTCCAAGACTTTGAAGCGACGTCTCTGTTCCTTCATTTCTTCAAGGCTTATCTTGAGGTTCTCTCGTTCTTGATTAAGATGGTCAAACTTCTTTTGCATCTTCTCGCGATATTGGCGTTGCTCTTCGGCTGACTTTTCGTCCTGGTCTTTCCTGGCTTGCCTCTCCATTTCGAGGGCTTCAGAAATCTCCTTCATGACCCTCTGCTCAGCTAGAAGAATGTTCGAGTTGAGGCCAATTCCCGCTTCTGTCTCATTGAGATCTTTATGCTCACTCACCATCTCCTTTTGAATGGAAATAGTAACCGGATTGTTTCTTGCAACAGTCCTGAGTAGGGACATGGCGGATGAGCGGGTATTGTTATGACGGTTGACTTGAGCTCCTTCTTCGACCAGGGCTCCCCAGAAACCATCCGTGGCAATCAGCTCTTGCTCTCGTTTTTCTCCTGTTGCTGCATCCTCGTCTTCCCACATAGTAGTGACGAGAATAACGTTCTTGAGACTGTCCTTGCCACAAAGCTTCCGAAACATCATGAGGTTCTTCTGAGCAGATCCGCCCATGCGACGATCTGTGATCCTATGAAGGTATAGGAGCCCGCTCAGTTTGACATCGTCTTCATATGTCTTGGCAAGACTCAAGGCTATCTCTTTGAGAACTTCGGTGTCTGATCGATTTGTGTCATCAAACCCTGGAGTATCCAGAAGATATATGCCAGAGTTATCTGACCATTTGCATTGGTATGCAGTGACGCGCTGTGTACCTGCGTCGTGTTAAGAAGGAACTGTGTCATTTTATGAATGACATGGCCGATACGTACAAGCTTGCAGTTCATGGCCGACGGGAACATCTTGTCCAGTACACAGCGAGATAAAAGTGCTCTTTCCAGACCCGGTCATTCCCATGATAGCTATCAAAATGTCGCTAGGCCTCGGGCTAAAGCCTCCGAATACGTCGCCCATGGTGCCAGTTCGGTTATGCTCGAGTTTGTGAAATATGGTGTTTGAAAGGAAGCAAAGCACCGCCAGTTGAGTTAATTATAGCTTTTATGGAGTTGGCTGTCTCTGGGAATTCCATTCCGCTGCTTGGCACTGGGGTGACAAGCGAGCATCGGATTTGCGGGAAGCGAGGCGGGGACAAGTCAGGATTTTAGTTGAAAGATCATATCATTCTCAGCGTATCAATTCCTTCGACTTGGGGCATTATTATAATTGCTGAGCATATTCAACCCCGCTGTGGCTTGTGGAATTGGTTCAGCGTGACCTCTTGCATTATCGTGGTGATGGGTTGGGATGTCCAGTCTGATCGCGATATGGCGTATTCTATTGGCTGGTATTACTACAATTTGACATGGTTGCTTGCTGGCCAGAACATGGCCTGGTAGTAATGCATACAGTGTGGTTGCCTAACGCCTTGGCATTTGCGGTAAGGCGTATTCCATGAGGGTTGTAAAAGTCAGGGGCTTTATTCCAAGCGATACAAAATTTGGGCATTCTTAGGTGAATTTGGGGATACTTACTCTGTAGTGTACGTATACTTGAACTTTTCTCAGATGATTTAATTTCGATATCCCAATTTTGGCCAGAAGTGTCCTTGTTCTCGAAGAGCGGCTGGGCGAGGGCATGCTCGCTCAAAATGTTGAACCTGCAGACAGCTGAAGACAGGGGTTAATTTTAGATCAGTTTCTGACTTTCGCCAAGTAATAAACATGAGGTAACTGGAGACAATGTTTCTCCCATATCTTTATTATCCTCAACGAATTACCCTCATGTAAGAGCTAGCTACTAATCCACTTCTGACGATTATCGGTTTCCAAGACAAGGTCGTTTTTATCATGTTGGTGATTCACTAACTATTATCAGGTCAGGCGACCCTACAGTAATACCGATGGACCTTACACGGTCTGGGAAGAGCTTTTTATCCAAAGACTGACCGAGCTGGAAGTCGGAATGGGACATGATTTGGTGTCTGGTAGGTTTCCACAAGGAGTTCGTTCAGAGTATTAACGCAGTCAGAAAACAGCCTTGTTACTGTACATTCCTATTGAACGGTAATGACGCATACTTTTGGCTGATACAACTGACTTTGATACTGTTAGATGTATAAGTTCTACCACCTTCTCAGACATAGATCTGTGAGAGCTGCTCCCGTCTGAGTAGAACACAGCAATGCATACCTAGGCACACGAGCATCCGTCCTACCTATTGTTTAAAATCTTGCCGTTTCTGATGCTCAAGATCCAGTTGTCTGTCAAATCCAGTACGAAGTCGTTGAGGAACATAAGGGATTTGATGGAACCGCAGCGGGCATCATCCTCAATAATCACTGTGCTATCCCATGAGATGACTTGCAAAGTGAACTCAGAGCGTTGCAAAAGCCTATTCTTACTAGTGTATCATCAGCCTCGGGATAGAAGCAAGAAGTTCAGGATCAAAGGCAGGACTTAGAGCGAGAGACAACAGAGGTAGAGATGGGTGAAAAGTACTGGGGTCAGAGAGTTGAAGCGCACTTCGTGGACAATACAAAAAGGCACTTGGCGAATTTCAGGCACACGTAGGACGATGAACTCCAATCTTTATTCAGAAATAGAAAGGTAGAGGTTAGGTTAGAGAGTTCAAAGGAAGTCTCACGCCGATTCACTTAATGCTTTGGCTCGAAGCCGGGATTCAGTGAGGCCCATAGGTAATATGCTATCTTTTTACTGCCAAGCCTTAGTTACTCAACTGCCGAAACGAATGCGCGCACCCGTTTCAAAATATCCACTATTTCGTCACTGGAAACAGCAAAAAGAAATCGCTAATCAAGATTTACTGCCTACGCACATGAAGCCACTGGGCTCGCTGCATGGAAATTGCATTTGACGCGAAGGCCGAATTTCCGGGACTGGTGGGGACCGAATGCGAAAAACCTCCAACTTCCGCTGAGTCAGGAGTCTGATCCAATCGCATCGTGAGACTTGCCATGGCTTTATCACCGGGTCCGAGCCCGGGAGGCTTAATAAACGGAGATTCGGGAAGCCAGCTGAGTTTGGCGGCGGCGGCATGTAACACAACCCCGTTGACAGCTCAAGGGGAATGGCATCATGCTTATGTTTTGGACTTATAAGTAAACAATAACTCCTGATTCTATCCTCAACGATTAACTACGAGTCTTACAGTACTTTCACTTCATCCTTCCAAAACCTACTTCAGACACGAACAGCAACACATATTCACCATGACATTACTACCACCTCGATCATCTAATCGAGTCTCTTCGCGGTCTACACCACTGTCCGTCAGGATGAAGACCTATATAATACCCGTTGTTATGACGGCCTTAATGGTTCAGCTTCTGTTCCTAGCAAATATGTCCTACCTCTTCGGTTCCCTCTTCAAGTCCTCGACACGAATGCATAACCTCAAAATCCTCGCGATCGATTTCGACGGCAGCGATATAGGAAAAGCCATTTCTGGGGCTTATACTACCCTCCAGTCAGACAAGTTCCCTTCTGTCGAGTTTGGCTCTTCCTCCGAGTACGATACCCCCGAAAAAGTCCGCGACGCAGTCTGTAACCATGGCTACTGGGGTGCTATTTACACTCATCCTGGTGCCTCCGATCGTCTTTTGTCCACTATCGAGGGCGACAACATTACTACTTATGATCCACAAGACGCCGTTACCACGATTTACAACGGCGCATACTACCCTTCCATCTTCTCCTCCCTCCAGGGCAACATGCAGAGCCTCGTTGGGGCTGCCGCAACCATGTACGGCCTCGGTACTCCCAATGCCCTCAAGGCCGTCAACATGACCAACCCTACCTCAGCGAGCACCTTCCTTCGACCCTTCCAGGCCAAAATTTGGAATATCATGCCGACCGAGCAGGGTACAAGAGTTCTCCTGAATACAGTCTCACTGGTGATGGGCATTCTCATGCATTTCTTTTTCCAGATGGGATTGAATGGCATCACAACTTCTACCAAGGTCCTCCAGTCCTACTCAAAGCGAGATGTTTATGTCTTTCGCTTCATCACTGGAAAGATTTATACTCTTATCGGTGCTCTAGGTATGGCAGGTTATTTCTGGGCCTTTCGGGAGAACTGGAGTGTCGATGCTGCTCAGTTCTTTGAGACTTGGATGTGCCTCTGGTTCTACATGGACATCAACTACCTTGTCATCGACACAGTGTTGGCGACTATCGTCCCCATGCAGTTCTTTGCATTCTTCCTTCTTACATGGATCATTCTCAATATCGGATCGACCGTCTTCCCATTTGAGCTCACACCTGGGTTCTACCATTGGTCGTGGGCACTCCCAGCCCATAACGCCTGGCTTCTTCTCGTCGGTATCTGGTCTGGGTGCCGTGCCAACATTGGGGTTACTTTACCCATCTTGTTCTCCTGGTGGGTTGTCGGCCATGCTGGAAGCGCATGGTCCGTCCGCAAGAGGTGCTTGATGGCTGAGATCGAAGCTGAGAGCCAGCTGCAAGATGCTCCCACGGAGAAGTTTGAACGATTCAGCACCGAGCAGGCACGACAGGAAACATCACATGGACTGAGATCAACGCAGGACCTTGACCTGGAAGCCAACCTTTCCGCCCAGCGTCTGCGCAATGACGACGATAATCGGACTATTACGAATGGCGGCGAGCCGACACAGGAGCGCGATAACATCAAATAGCGCCGATGTGGATCGTTTTAGACAGTTAGGCTCTCGAGGATACTTGCCTGCCATTATGTTTAGCGAACTGGATTTTGGAGTTGTGCATTGGCGTTTGACTAGAGGGCTGAATACTTGGGTTTTTCCGTATAGATGGATGAGATTCCCTCATACACTTCATAGACATGGACTGAGAACTATCAAGATAATACATCAGCATTTAATATTGAAGAAAGCTTTAGCTTATACAACTGAAGTTCAAAAACCAATTCGTCCCTTGTTATCAACACGTAATGCAACGCGAAAAAGAGTCCATCACTTACTTCATTTGACAGGACATAAATCCTGCGAGAACTACTCTGAGCTCTCTGCCGCTAATTTCTAGGTCACCTGCAGCCAGCCTCTGGTGACAGTGAGTGGAAAGGGCTCATAGTGGACGCCCTCAGCTCGATTCGCTTCGTGAATGAAAGCATGGCAAGCAAAAGAAAGAGCGGATTGATAGAGTATGATTCGACATAACGATAGCCTCACTTACCTATAATAAGACCCCATTACGCAAGCGTATGTCATGCATGCGCATAAAAAATTAGGAAGTTGGCGACGGGAGATTGAAGAAGAAATCGTTGGTGATGCGTGACAAGACCTTGGTCAGTTGACTGTCCACTGACGCAAGGAAAAGTTTAGGGTCTTGTGATGGTATTTAGGGGCGTCTTTAGTGACCTGGTGGGGTTCACCATGGATCAAAGCAACCTAGGTAAGCTTGGTATCTTTTCAAGATTTCGGACGAGAATGAGAATTAATTCCATGTAAACCGCTTTAATTGAAGTATATGAAATATATAACCCATTCTTATGCCCTTTCTATCCTTAAAATGATAAACATGCGAAATTTTCCAAACTTAGATCAAATCGTTAGGGTTCTTGACAAAGCCCTCAATAACACGCGCCAGCTCCTCCACCCTTGCCTCCCAGAACTCGCGACGCTCCTCATCAGCCTCAATACCAATCTGAGTTCTTCCGTTCTCAACAAATGATACGATACGAGGCGGTGTAGCAGGCTCGGGATGAGGAATGGAGTAATCCACGCGACACTTTGTACCAGCGAAGGGGATTGAGTCGAAGAACTCCTTGTTGAGATGGTTTGTGAAGGAGCCGTAGAAGGGTGTGTCTGCAGGCCAATCTGTGCACTCCTTGAGCACTTCCTGGAAGCTGAGCGTAGCGTGTTGACTGCCCTCGACAGATTGACTGCGTACGTAGTCCAGGAGCTGTGAAGCTGTCCAGTTTTGTTCGAACTTGACACGGACGGGCTGGTACTGGTAGCAAGGGCCCATGATGGTGTCAATACCGGCGACATCGACGTCGCGGCCGGAGACAACACGACCGAATGTGACATCGGGGACATTAAGGTGCTGCGATAGTACCTTGGCCCAGCCAGCAGTGAGAAGCATTGCGTGTGTTGTGTCGGGTGAGGCTCCAGAGATGTCAACATCCTTGGTCATGAATGCAGTCTTCTGCTGAGGCTCCGCAGCAGGAGCGATCTCAGTGTATGATGATCCCTCAAGAGTCTTGCGCCAGAATTCGACGTTTTCAGGCTTGGCGGTTGAGAGGTGTTGGATGCAGGTCTCGAAAGGCTCCGATGCAGGAATCTTCAGGCCGCGGTAGCGAAGCTCAAGCTGACGCAAAAGTTCTGGTAGAGAGACACCGTCGTATTGTGCGTGTGAAATACGAATCATGAAGGCGCTCTCAGTCTCGCCTCGAAGAACGAAGAGGCGAATGAAAGAAGCGCCGAAAGCAAGATCAGTGCTGTCGTTGGCGTCCGACTCTGCGAGCTGTTTGGCAGCGTCGTCAATTGAGCCCTCAGCGCTCTGCTCCGTGACCGACACCTTCATGTCATCGAGGACAACTTGGAAGGTTTGTCCCTCGTGCTGAACAAATACCGTTCGAAGAATAGCATGCTGCGACACGAGGTATTGGAAGCTGTCGACAAGACGGGCGGTGTCAATTGATTGGTCCAGGTACAGCATGTTGTATTGAAGTGAGCTTCGTGGGGCAGACACCGTTTGCTTCACATCGCCACTCTGGGGTCCAGTGGTGGGGAGGACGTCCTGGATCTTCCAGGTCGAGTCTGCCAACTGAGGCTGAATGGCCTGGGCAAGGAAGCCACCAACATCCTTGGTACTCAACAGCGAGAAGGGGGTGTATTTCTTCGTGTTCTCACTGGCCTCAGGTGAGATTTCGACCAGCGAGTTGGCCATACCCCGAAGCTGCATGTTCTGGAATATGCTTGCGACAGACAAACGGTAACCGTCCTGTCGCAGGGCAGAGACCATACGCATGGCGACGATGGAATCACCACCAAGACGGAAGAAGTTATCATCGAGAGACAACTTCTCCTCTTCAATGCCGAGGAACTTGGACCATGAAGCACGAAGGACACGTTCCTTCGTGGTCAAGACTGTGGTGTCGGCGATTGTCTTCTTGAGAGATGCGAAGGACTTGCGGAGTTCGACGATCAGTGACAGAGAGACCTCCGAAACAAGTGTTTCGATGGAATTGACATCTGCGGCGCTGGCGAGGGGAATGCAGATTGAGGGAATGGCATAAGGTGGAAGAATCTCGACCATAGCTTTGTTGAGGCCGATAATTGCTGAAGCGAGCTCAACAGAGACATCTTCCGCCAAAGGAAGCGACGCATCTCCAGCATCGACACCGAGCGTGAGCAATTGAGCATCCCTCGCAGCTGCATCTTTGACAAATGCGACAACTACGGGAGTCTGGCTGCTCGAACCCTTGGGAACAACAAGTCGGCTCACAGCTTCGGCGGTACCAGGAAGCAGGCGCTTGAGCTCAAGGTTAGTAGCGTTGAGATCCACGACGCGACCGTCAACACTGGTCATGTCATCCCTGCGGCCGACAAACACCAAGCTTAGATCATCTGTGTACTTGACGAGGTCTCCAGTGCGGAAAAGCTTGCTCTGTCGACCAGGATAGCCCAGCGCACCCTCCTTCAACCACTCGGGAGCATCAACAACATCGGCATCGTCGCGCACAGAGGCACTCTCAAGCAGGAGCTCTCCGGTACTTCCAAGCGGCATGAGAAGCTTCTCATTGCCAGGCTGCACGACCCAAGGAACATATTGGACCGTGGGGTATTTGTCGCCACTGGACAGGAATCGAGAGATGTCCTTGGGGGAGACAGGTGCCTGTTTGTTGACTTCCCAGATCTCTCCTAACTCTTCTTCACCGAGGCATGTGATGTCACTCAATGAGCGCGACACGTCGCCGCGAAGCTGATTGATAGCAACCTCGAACTGCGACAGCACACGTTGAACTTGAACGGGGCTGAGAAGCTCTGAGTCAAAGCTTGCCAGCAGGCGGAAGCCCGTCTTCTGAAGGGACACAGCCAACATGAGAGGGTACGAATTGAAGTGTAGGGCCTCAAGGGCAGCATCTCCACCACGGAAAGAAGGCAGCTCATCAGTTTCTGTCTCAGAAGGCTCAGGATCTTGAGGCTGGACGACAAGACCCATTGTGACTTCACAAGCAATTTGAGCATCTTCGCTCAATCGGCGGATATGCTGGATACCAAGATGTTCGTGTGCAGAGCGAGCGACACTCTGTTCCTGTACTGCACGAAGGAACTCATGCACTGTAGTAGTGCGGTCGAGACGAATGCGAACCGGGACAGTGGCGAGAATGGGACCCTCAATGAGCTCGGCGCCAGGAAGAGGAATGGTGCGACCCATGAACGTCTCTCCGAAAACAACATCGTCGCTCATTGAGTATTGAGACGCCAGCAGAGCCCACGCAGCTCGAATGACGGTAGCGATTGTGATGTCAGACTTGGCAGCCTTGTCAAGCTTGATGAAGCGCTCGGTCAGAGAGGTAGGATCGGGGATGTAAGAGCGCGACGGCAGGGTTGGGAATTGAGGTCCAGTAGCTCCAGCGAGTTGAGTCTTCCAGTAGTCCTTAGACGACTCGCGTGAGTCTTCGGCGAGATAACGAATGAAGTGCTTGAATTGAGCAGGTCGCGATACTTCTTCGCCCTTGTACGCAGCGCGGGCATGCTCGACGATGAGATCGGTAGACCATCCATCGTAAATGGCGTGATGGGCCGTCCAGACAAAGTATCGCTTGTGGAGAGCCTTGTCGGTGACGATGGCGAAGCGAGAGAGCGGCGCGCCAGGCGACATGGGCTCTTTCTTGTCTTCCTCAAGGAACTCCTCCAGCGAAGACTCAGCTTCCTTCCATTGAAGCGATTCATTGACGACAACTTGCATGAAGCCATGCTGCTTGAACTCAACAATGCGGGTGCGAAGCATGGGGCTCTCCTTGTACACGACGTCCCAGGCGGACTTGAGCTTGTCAACAGAACTAGAGGCGGGGAGATCGGCGATTCGTTGCGCGACATAGTTCTCCTTCGATCGCGTGTAGAAAGCCATATGAATCTCCTGCATGGGCGCGCAAGGGTAAATGTCCTCGATCGCACTGACGTCGCATCCCGACTGCTCAGCAGCCTCAGCGCGAAGGTCATCGCGATCCATGTTATCCTTCAATAGAGAGAACTCAGGAATCTGCATATCAACACCCTTGCTCTTATCGCCCTTCTGCATCGACTTTGCCATATCGGCGAGAACAGGGTAATTGAAGATGTCGGCAACGGAAAGCGTGTATCCCCAGTCTCGAATGACTGGCACGAGCTTCATTGCAAGAACAGAGTCTCCGCCAGATGTGAAGAAGTTATGTGTAGTGCTGACTTGCTTCGTCTCGAGTCCGAGCAGGCGACACCATGAGTCGCGCAGGAAGAGCTCAGCTTCAGACTCTGGCTCACGGATCTCAGCGGACTCATTTGCGGCTGCTGAAGCCTGAAGGTTTGCAGAGATCTCGGCGCCAAGGGCGCGAAGAGACTTTCGATCAGTCTTTCCAGAGACGAGGTACGGAATTTTAGAGAGGGTGATGTACGTCGCAGGTACCATGTACACTGGAACGACCTTTGAGAGTCTCTCATTGAGCGTCTCGAGCGACTCGCGCAGACGAGGTGGGAAGTCAATCTGCCGAGCATCGCCATCATCCTTGGCTTCGCGATCGGCGATGAACGCTACCAGCATAGACTCTTTATTCTGGTTTCGCGGCGCGATAATCTCAGCGACAACTTCAGCGCCCGCGGGGAGAAGGTTCTTGATATGGTGCTCAATCTCGCCAAGCTCCACCCGTTGACCACGAAGCTTAATCTGAGTGTCTTTGCGACCAACAAAGACAAAGCCTTTTTCGCCATCTGGATCGTATCGGACCAAGTCGCCTGTCTTGTACAGACGGCCATGGCGACCGGGGATACCACCAGCGCCAGCAAGGAGAAAGTCGGGGTCGTGGATGAAGGCTGCATTCGTCTTCTCGGGATCACCAAGGTATCCTTGGCCAACGATTGGGCCCTCGACCAGCAGTTCGCCGACAGCGCCCACAGGAACAAGCTTGTTGTGATCGTCGGGGTCAACGAGCCAGATACAAGCACCTGTACCCGGACCGATACTGACGTATGGCTTGCCCGCTGCGCTGGGGTTGACAGTGCATCCAATTGTGCATTCGGCGGGACCATAGCCAACTACAATTCGAGTATGTTGGCCCCATATTGCAATATCTCCAGCCGAGCAAGACTCGCCACCGATACCAAGACTGTTCAGCGATGGGATAATATCGGGATCCAAGATACGCGCAACTGAGGGTGTGATGTTTACCATGTTCACCCTCAAACGGCGGATCGCACCGCTGAGATCATTCACACGGTCCTGATCAGTAGGAATGCAGAGACATCCACCACGAATGAGCGTGCAAAGAATACTATCGACACTAACGTCGAAAGCATATGATGTAAAATCGAGCGATCGCGAGGTACTCGAGTATCCAATTCCCGTGCTTCGCGCAAGAGCGCTAGCAGTATATGTTTCGTGCGAGAGCATAACTCCCTTCGGCGTACCCGTACTACCGGAAGTAAATATGATATATAGGAGAGAATCGGGCGGTACGTCGGGGAGTTTTCGGAGGGGATCTTGGATCGTCTTGGCCAAAGAGTCGAGAGTCGTTGTATCGACAACGACATGCTTTGCGTCGGGCGCGATTTCGGGGCCGTATTTCGCTTGGTCTCGTGAAGTGAGAATGTGCGTCGCGTTGACTTGCTGCGCCATTACTTGTCGTCGCTGCATGGGTTGACTGGGATCATGGAGTGAGAAAGCTGCGCCGGCTTTGATGATACCCATGACTGCGACGGTCGTCCATCTTGACTTCTCGAAGCAGAGCGGTACAATGTCGCCGACCTTGACTCCAAGATCGATGAGATGTTGCGCCAGCAGTGTCGATAGTCTATCAACATCTGCGTATGTGAAATCGCCGTCCCATGAGCAAATGGCTGGCGCATCGGGGCGCCACCTCACTTGCTCAGCGATCAAGGTGTGAATGCACATGGGCACTGGCGGAGGAAGGTCTTTGTTCCAGTTCCATATCACAGACTTATCGAGCTCGCCCAGCGGGAGGATTGAGCTAATTGTTGCAGTCGAATCGGTGAGTGTTGTGTTGAGAACTTCTACAAGGGCTTGGGCAAAGTGGTTGGCGAGGAACTCTGCGCCCAGAGGCTCGCGCCATGCCGGTCGGAGCCATAGAACGTCTTCTTCTAGTGTCGCTTCAATTTGGACGTTTCCCTGTGTCGCGCAACCCGTTAGTTGGTGTAGTCGAGAGGTGAGGCTCATGCGCTTACCCAGTTCACTGACAACTCGCCGTCTTCGGTCACGTTGGTGACGACCTCGCCTGTCGCAGCCTCATCATTGAAGAAGAACTTGTATCCTTTCGTCTCAAAAGGCTGTTCAGACTGTAGTTCTTGTTGTAGGTAGTTTCGGAAGACTTTCAGCTCCGATGCGACAGAGTCGCTAGCATCCCATTGCAGCTTTGATGTGTTGAGGGTGAATGTGCGACATGTCGAGGAACCAACGTCGCTCAAACCCCACGAGAACTCAACATGATTCCCGTGGCTATGGCGATACAGAAGAAGCGCCCATGCTAATAGTAGGATCTCAAGCTCATAGCTATCTTGGTCCTGTTGTTTGCGAAGAACAGGTACGTCATACCGCACACCCTTCGCCCGCGGCTGCGCCGACGACTGAACATCTCCCATGATGGACAGGCTATTTTGCGTGTATCTGTTCTAATGTTGTATTTGGTGGGCTGGAAGAAGATCCCACTGGAGACGATGGGAATACAGACAGATGCAGTTTGCAATGACGAGAAAGTCTACATAAACGCCTCCACTATTTTATTGCAGAACTGCCAGCCCGAACTGCAGGAACACCATTACGTATTGAACAGAGGTCTTGATCCGTCTTGAGCATATCGTATACAAGCTGTGTGGGGGGTAGACGGGGACCTTTGAAGCTTCACTCACTCAGGGTCCCGAGCTTCCCATCATGGGCGACTTCGGAGGGTGTCCGTCTTGGGGAGTCGTCTGCTCATCGGTCGTCCATTGCTGATCTCGGCACGCTAATCCGAACGTGAATCGACGTGAAGAGGATGAAAGGCCCCACGCTCGATGGGCCCCTTGAATACATCCTAGCTTCCCGTGTGAAAGGTTACGGAACTAGCGCGGGTAAAGAAGCAAGAAGAAGGGAGCGGGAGAGTATGGTGGATTCGGTGAGAGATTGCTCTGCCAAGGCGGTTGTGAATGAGGCTGCTTTCTTAAACAGGCGAAACACACGTTCGCATGAACTCATGCAGCAGAGAGTTGGATGTGGTAGCCAGAACTCTGGTAAATAATTCATCCGCGTAGTATCGCATGTAGCAAATGGTTCGATCGAAGTGAACAGGACTGGCCCTGGCTGAAGTGGTCGAGTTGCAGGCCTCTCCACCGCGCCATGTAACAGCGTTGCAACCCAAGGGAAAACAGGGTTTGTCTTTGTCCCGTTACTATACGGAGAGTGGTAATAATCGACATGTCGGCGGAGACGTAGTGGATGAAGTGATGACCCCCATGAAGCCGAGGCGACATTTTTTTCTTGTCGCGTGGTAGGGTGATTGATAAGTCCATTATCTGATCAGATTGACAAGGATCAGTGAATTCTCCACACGAGCTTGCCCATGGCGTCACACCACAAGCCACTGAACAATTTGGAGCCGTCTGTAAGGTACCTACTTCTCAGTGTCTGAAACCGCCGTGGCTAGCTCTAACGTGAATCAAGTATGCCGGGCTCTATACTAAACAAGAAATAATACAATACTGAGGGAAAATGTCTCACAAATGCACTGTCATGCATCATAGCTTGCTATCCACCCATCTCGGAGCCCTCTTCTCCACAAAGGCCTGCACGCCTTCGTGGAAATTGTGCCCATCAGCCATAATCTTGTCCCACGTCTGACGGTGCACCCGGACTGCATTCTCAGCACTCCCATGCTCCCAGCCCGCAAGGATACCCGCGCGAGACACAATAACACTGTCGGGGCTATTCTTGATTATGAGCGCAGCGTACTCCAGCGCCTTCTGCACCACTGGCCGTTCCAGTACATCGCTGTCCGCTGGGGCGTCTTCAGTGATGGCGTTGAGAAAGCCAAATTCGCTGGCCTCTGCAGCGCTGATACTCCGCCCTGTGAGAGCCATTTCAGTGGCGCGCGGGCGGCCAATTGTTCTTGCCAGTCTTGGTAGAGAGCCTGCATTAGCAACGACACCAATCTTAGCCTCAGGGAGAGCAAAGGTAGCGCTCTTCGCAGCGACGATGAGGTCCAGATTGGCGATGATCTCGAAACCGCCTCCCATCGCCAGACCATTTACAGCGGCGATGATGGGCTTCTTTCCGCTCCTACGCGAAAGGCCGCCAAATCCCGTCGTGGGCGGGTCCATGGGTCTCTTCTCGGGAATTCCGTCTCTCTTGCGCTGATTGATCTGGTTCCATTCCTTGAGGTCCATGCCAGCGCAGAATGCACGCCCAGCGCCTGTGACGATGGCGCAGCGCAGTGAGGGCTCCTCATCGTACCATTCCCAGAGAGCTTCGAGCTCATATTCTGCGTCGCTGGTCATTGCATTGAGGGCCTTGGGTCGATTGAAGACCACGAGCATAACGTGTTGTGCTGGGAATGAGACGAGGCCATAGCTTTGGGCTGGTGGTTGGCGATTGAACGTGTGTTGCGCCATGGTGATCGGTTTGCTGAAGGCTGTGGATGGTGTATGCTTCGGTGACTGTGCGTTTATGTGCTGCACTCGGTGATAAAAACAGGTCGGCAGGGTTTATCTGATGAAGCCGAGGATGCTCAATGGCCAGGACCTCTTGATGGTTCTGTTCCGATCAGATAAAAAGATGGTGCAATGTGACCCAAGCCGGCGTTAGAGTTCCAGAAGGGTTCAGTGGAAAGGATCCCTGTCCCTCGATCTCGGGCACGCCCACGCCCCCTCCTCTCCAGCGCATGGCACCTGGTCGTTTTGGCGTCGAGCTACGGAATGAACCGTTTGAGAATCTAATCAATCACATCTGATAATCCAGGGGCGAACATGCATCACATGCTGCATTCTAGCGGTTTCTTCTTCATGATCGTGCATAATGCTGCATAGGGTAGCACCGAGATCGGATGGATGCTTGAGCAGAATTTTCATGGGAGCTATGACAGTTCCAAGAGCTTGGGATGATCACTGCCTGCTTCGACGTGAAGGAAAGCTGGGCTCAAGAGCTCAAGCAGAGCTTCATTGGATGCGCCTTCAAAAACTCGCAACAGAATACTTGTGAGGGACGAAAACACCATGTAAACCTGAATCTCACTGCCTTGGCAACGGTTTGTGTTTTTTCTTCTTCCACTCACACCGAAATGTGGCTTTCTTGGCTAACAAGCATGTCCCGGTGCTATCGGTAGTTGAGCAAGCAAGCCACTGTTTCCCTCCGAACCGAGACCGCGCCTCCCTCGCCTCGACAGGAATGACATCGACTTCGAACGCGATTCAATGACCCCACGATTGAGCATGAACAGTGAGCGATATATGCATCGAGGCCCTGAATCAATTTGTGAATCTGCGGCTGAAGACACGAGTGAGAACATGATGCACTGCGAAAGCAGAGGGCACACAGGTGCTGTCGGGATCGCAACAAGCCAAACGAAGCACAGTATTTGGGCTACTTTCTGTTCGGCGCCTTGAATTGTGTTATTAAGACCAAGTTTGCTTTGATGTTTTCCATTCACTTCCTTGTCATGTTGCAAGAGCTTGCGCAACGGTCCAATTGATCGAGGGGGCAGCGGGTGACGACCTGCATTTGTGATGTGGTCGGCGGGAGTGCTGAAAGAAGGCCGCAGTTTGCGCAATCAAGTGATTCACAGAGTCTTTCTTTCCGATCGCTTCCAAAGACCACTAAGTCAAGTTACTTCAACGTTTGTTTGCGTGTGGGACTGATGGAGCCGTTTGTCGAGCATGCGATTCCGTCGCGTACGTTGCGCTGTTCCGGGACCGAGAGTCAAACAGCTTTACGTACTGCGTGACCATGACTTCGTAGACATCCCATTCGAGGGACAATTGTACCAAACAGCCTTGCATTACAATAAATAATTCACCCGAGTTCTCATTTCACTGTTTGGAATCTGCCTTCCAGCTTGTGACGGCACGTATTGTAGCCTGCTCGGATGCGAGTAAACCTGGGAGTCCGCGTATTCGATCAAATGGGGTTGCCATCAAACCAAGTGATTCGCCGCTCTGCTTCGCTCAGCCGTACAGAAGAGTAATCATCATTGCATTTACCACTTATGTACTTCAACTCATACCCAACGAGTCGATTTTTAGGTTCAATTGCAATGTCTTGTGGTCGCCATCTGCATCGCCGGGCTCCTACCCTAAGCCTGGTCGTGATCCATTAGCTTCAAGCCATCGGTCGCCGGGCACCCGCGATTCGCAGGACATATCAATCTAATCTAATCTGATTGATGGCAAAAAGTGATTGATTAGGTAGAGCTCGGCAAGCCGCGTTTCGTAGTGGTGAAGCGAAAGTCGGTGGCGTGAATGTCATCCCGGCACCACCAGAATTGAGTCAAGCTCTCATGCACCCTCCATTATTTCGGCTGTCGTGACGTCGGAGGCGATTCGCAACTGCTCAAAGAGACGAATTCTCCTCGAGAATGAGAATAACTTGATGCAAGTTCAAGTTAAGACAATGTTCTCACATATCAGTCTGTAGGGTAGAGCTTTCAGACAGCTCATCACTTCGAACTTCACCAACACCAGGCGAAATTTCTGGGCGGGACAGCGAGCAAAAAACTCCGAACCCCACAAGAGCTTCCTTTCTAAATCTCCGCGCCTCGAATTAGCGCACATCCCGTCCACTTGGCCCCAATTAGCGTCTACTTAGTGGCATGATCCCACTGCAAAGCTCGCAGGGACTGCGGATAATCGGCACAGACCGGATACAACACGACGTTCGACCAGGGCGACCAAGTTTCCAAGCTTTACAAGACAGACTCCCCCTACCCTGCCCTGCTTCCCTCGGCTTGTCCACTTCACGGTACGCATCGGGATATTCGCCGTCTTGAGGCAAAGATGGAATACATCTTATCTAATCTGATTGGGCCAAGACCCTTCAACACCGAGATCCGGGTATAAATAAAATCTGGAGAGAAAAACAGAACCAAGATCAGTCAGTCAGTCAGTAGTCACGAGCCATCAACCAAGAATCATGTCTTCAGAACCATTCCAGCAAAAGTCGCCAATCAAGATCAGGCTCCCTCTGCCTTATCTGTCCACCTACTACCTCGAGCGTACTGCTGAGGGTAAGCAGTCGTATCGTCTGCGCAAGGACGACTCCATCACAGAGGGCAAGCCGTTCCCCAAGGTTCTCCATGCAGATGATCTAGTTTTCTCCAAGATTCCCGCTGTGGAATCTGATAAGATCCCTGATTCTGATAACCGCGAGTATGCTCGTGCCAGGAGAAGTCCTGTCTGGTCGTTGAGCTGGGAGAAGCAGACTCCTACTCTTGCGCAGACCTGGATGTTTCTCTACACTTTCTTCACATATCACTTCGATGTAGAGCAATTCCGTCTTCGCCTTGAGGGCGCTGGCGCCGAGGATCTGGCCAAGGAGCTCGTCCTCTCCATGGTCGCCATCAACATGCCCCCTCCTCCCAAGGGCGTTGAGCCCGCACCCAGCACTGGAGTTGAGGTTCTTGTTCTTCGCAGTGCGTTCTGGCAGGGATGCGCCTCTCCATTGGGCCAACAGCCCATCTGGCTTCCTACCTGGAACTCAGCCAACGTGGTGCCTCATCTGGAGTACGTGATGACGCCCACCTCTGAGTCCACTCTCCTGCGTCACCCGCGCCGAACACCCAAGCCTGCTGCCGGTAGTTACATCTACAGCCGGTACATCCCATCTCTCGACGAGCACTTCAACCTCGTCGCTCTTGACTACGAGAACCCCGAGCACTTGGGTCTCTTCAACACATGGCAGAACGACCCCCGTGTCGCTGCTGGATGGATGGAGACTGGCACTCTTGATGAGCATCGCACATATCTCAAGAACATCCACGATGACCCTCATCAGTTTGCTGTTTTGGGCTACTTCAATGACACACCTTTCGCCTACTTTGAGCTGTACTGGGCCAAGGAGGACAAGATGGGACAACATTACGCCTGCCTTGACTTCGATCGCGGCCGACACTCGCTCGTCGGCAACGACAAGTTCCGCGGACAGTATCGCGTCATGGCATGGTGGCCCAGTGTGATGCACTACGAGTTCCTCGATGACCACCGCACTGAGAACGTCGTTGGTGAGCCTCGTCTCTCCAGTGAGAACGTTCTCAAGTACGAGATGATCTTCGGTCTTCACCAAGACAAGTGGATGGACCTGCCTCACAAGCGATCCAACCTAGTCAAGATCTCTCGTGAGCGCTTCTTCCAGATCTGTCCCTTCAATCAGGGCAAGCCTCGTGTTGCTGGCACGACCTTTGGCTTTGAGCCCAAGCTGTAAATGACTAGGAAAATGTCTTTAAAAGTTATTTGATTGGAAATTTGATGGCTACTGGATAGTAAAATAATGCTAGCGACTTGTTTATCATCGGTCAATTTTTATTATCGCTGTTGTTCGTTCTTACAACCTCTTGGCTGTGACATTTGCGCATAAATGAAGCTGTTCACAATTGACAATTCGCGCCCCAACGGGAATAACTCTGCCAAGATAATGGCCAAGCGGTGATCCGATCTTACCGATCAGGAATCCTTTGACACGTTACCAAGCCGCAACGGCATTGCCGATCCTGTTGATCAGCTTCAATTACATGCAGAGGTTGCGATTGAAGATCAACGTTCTACAGCGAGGTATCTTGTAATTTGCCGTTTCCATCAACCGTAAACTCTGGATATAGAAATTCCATTCCACGGCAATAAAGTCCACGGGCATATAGCAAGAAGGAGCTTCGGAACTTTGGTCGGCTGGTTATTCACTTCCGGAAATGTCATGAATTACCATAACCTCTCGTGACACGGAGCTAGCGTGGGGGGGGGACCCTTTTCTTTCATTACGGCTCCCGTCTTTTTTACGCAAATGAGCTCCGAAAACTGGACGAATTTGCGCCGGTTGCAGCCGTCATTTAAGCTTGTTTAAGCGGCAGATAAACTGCGTCGAGGCTTGCAGCAACGAGATCGCGTGCAAACTTTCTTTTCTCACCAGAACATAAACAGTTGGCCGAGCAAAAAAAGCCCATTCCTAGCTTCAGGGGTCTGGTCTCACGACCTTCAGTGGAGTGACTCTTCTCCCACAACCCGCGGCTCAAGCGGTTGAAGCACCCGACCCCTGGAAGACTTGACCCCTTGTGGCGTTTGGTCCGCTGGTTGTGAGGCCAGAATCAAGCCTCGTTATGCAGTCTTGGCCATAAATGGGCATGGTCTGTAGGGCTACTGATGATGAGCAATGGAGCTCTATTTGCCAAGAGGAAGTTATTGATGGTTGCCAAGAGAGAAATATGGGCTTTCTACGGCGAGCTTCCGATGGGGTTTAGTTTGCCAAGCGTGGAACATCGACAGCTGATGCAGGGTTTGTTAACGACATCTTGTAGTAGTGTTCCGACGTGTTGGTTGACCATGACAAAAGACGCCTGATGAGAATCCTTGTATCATGGTGCCAAGATCACGCAGTTGGTTGGCTCTAGGTAATACAATCCCACGCCAGAGGCAGAAGCTGAAGAGCGTAGTGAGATGCGAGATGGGGATGCTCCGCTGCAAAAGCGGAGGTTACAGTGAGGCCTCAGTGACTCTCGGCGAACCCTGCCTTACACGTACAAAGCGATGCTGCAAAATGCATCAAGGTTGAATCAAGATCCCACAATACGATGAAATCCAACACGGATCAAACCCAACAGAAGCAATTTCACCGAAAAAGCACAAACTTTGATGCGATCTAATCGATCAATCAGATTAGATAATGGAAATCTCTGCTCTTTCTGACGCCGTCCGAATTGAACCCCCCACTTACAAACCCGGTAACTCGCGCGTTCCAGGCCTGTGCTAACGACAAAGTGGCTGCAGCCGCTGGATCCCTCGCGTTCCGAGAATCTCCAGTCTGTCACTTTCTCTCTGTCTGTTGGTTCCCTATTCCCAATCGTCCTAGACGAGCCCGATCTCGGTGGATTTGGCCACCTGAGAGACCTGATCTTATCTGATGGAAAGTGGATTGCGTCTAATATCCTTCACAGTCTAGCCAGAAGCCACCCTTGCTCCTAGACAACTAACTACTACTGCTTTAAAATTTTCCCTGTCAATTTAAACTTATAATAGTATGCTCTTCCCTCCCATGATCTGCTGAGCCTCTCTTTCTTCCTTGTCTTCCCAAAGCTTAAGCTTAAATTTTATCCTCCTCCAGACAAGATCACCATGGGAGCTCTCGACAAGTTCCTTGGGCGCAAGGGCACCGAGGGTGATGCCGCTGAGGCACCCGTCACTGTCACTGCTGCCATGAACGAAAAGGATCAGGAGGCTGGCAAATACCCTGATGAGACTGGTAGCGCCAGCGATGCCGTTACTGAGAACGCGCAGCATGGTGTCAAGGCCGTTGAGGCTACAACTCTGGCCTGGAGCAAGAAGGCTCTTGCTGGTGTCTTCGTCTTGTATGTTTTTCGTCTTGTCGTAATTGATGTCGCGAACTAACGATGTTGCAGCATGTGGTTGATCTACCTGACCAATGGTTTCCAGAGCCAGATCAATTACACTCTTGTTCCCTATGCCAGCAGTGAATGGGAGTCTCACTCTCTCATTCCCGTGATTGGCATTGTCGCCAACTGCATGACTGCTGCTGTCTACATTCCCCTCTCCAAGATCCTCGATATCTGGGGTCGTGCTGAAGGTTTCCTTCTCATGGTCACTTTTGCTACCATGGGTATGGTCATGATGGCTGCCAGTCGCAACCTCGCCACCTACTGTGCCGCCAGTGTAAGCCATTTCCAGTCCCTTACAACAACAGACATTTGCTAATTACCCTTGAAGGTATTCTGGCAGGTTGGCTGGTCCGGTCTCACCTACAGCATTGACGTTATCACGGCCGATTCCACACAACTCAAGAACCGAGGTCTTGCATACGCCTTCACCTCTTCTCCATACATGATCACTGCCTTCGCTGGTCCCAAGTCCGCCGAGGCCTTCCTCCGAAACGGTGATCAGTGGCGTTGGGGCTTTGGAACATTCTCCATTGTCCTCCCCGTCGTCGCCATCCCCATGTACATCCTCCTGAAGTACAACCTTCAGAAGGCCAAGAAGCAGGGTATTCTTGTCAATGAGTCTAGCGGTCGATCTTTCTTGGAGAACATCAAATGGGGACTCATTGAGTTCGATGCTGCTGGTGCTTTCTTGTTCGCTGCTGGCCTTGTCATCTTCCTCCTCCCCTTCTCCATTGCCAGCAGCGCCCCTAAGGGTTGGGACACTCCCTACATCATTGCGATGATCATTCTGGGCGTCGTTCTTCTCGCCATCTTCGGTGCTTTCGAGCGCTATGTTGCCCCTAAGCCATTCCTCCGCTTCGAGCTCCTCACCAGCCGCACCGTTATCGGTGTCTGCCTTCTGGACTTCGTCTACATGATCGCCTACTACTGCTGGAACAGCTACTTCACCTCTTTCCTCCAGGTGGTCAACAACCTGCAACCCTCTACAGCTGGTTATGTCAACAACACCTTCGAGATCGTCTCAGGTGTCCTCCTCTTTATTGTCGGCTATGCCATGCACAAGACCGGACGCTTCAAGTGGATTCTGTGTGTTGGTATTCCTCTGTACATGTTCTCTCAGGGCCTCATGATCTACTTCCGTCGCCCTGGTCAATCCATCGGCTACCTTATCATGTGCGAAGTCTTCATCTCAATCGCTGGCGCTACCTTTATTCTTTGCATGCAAGTCGGTGTCCTCGCAGCCGTCGAGCATCAATATGTCGCTACCGCTCTGGCTACCCTCAGCGTCACTGGTAACATCGGATCCGCTGTCGGTAGCACCATCTCTGCCACTATCTGGACCAACACCTTCTACAAGAAGCTTGCCGATTATCTTCCTGAGTCTGCTCAGGCTGATATTGACACCATTTACGAGTCCCTCGACTCTCAGCTCCTCTATGAGATGGGCAGTCCCGAGCGTCTTGCGATCCAGAAGGCTTACGGTTATGGTCAGGCTCGCATGCTTGCTGCCGGAACTGGCATTATGGCTGTCGCTCTTATCTCGCTGTTCTTGATCAAGAACTACGATCTCAGGAAGATCAAGCAGACCAAGGGTACTGTCTTCTAAGAGACTATAGTGTCTTGGATGATATGGTCAGATTGATCTCAAACAAAATTATGGTGGAAGAGTAATGCTATATGATGTTATATACCTAGTAACTAACAGACAATTATAATAAATGATGATGGCATTCTAGCCTCAATAGAATGGCAGTAAATGCCTTATTATCTATGTTCGAAGTTCCAATAAACGTAGAAATTGGTCGCAATCTTGCATCCATCAGTGACTTGTCGCTGAGCAGGCCGAGCAGCCGCCTGAATGGAATCCAGTCTACGATATGAGGACGTCAATGTATTATTGACCAACTACACTACAATCGAACGATCTGCAATTTGCGGCACCTGAGCATTTGTGGTTCCTGAAGCACGGCCTTCTGATGTATTGTGACGATGATCTCTGACAAACGGGTCCCGATTGAAGTGTTCATCCAGTAGACCAACACTGCGCAAACACCGAATCAACAGCATTAGCTGTCAAGAGCTTGCATGATTTGCGCACTTGCATGCGCCAACTTCAATTCAATTCTACGAGTTCTATCTTTTCATGTGTTTAGATCTTGCCGAGAATGAACTGCATCAGTCCCTGCTGAAGACCCGTCACCGCAACACTTCCATGATCCTCGCCCTCAAACTCACGTGTCCAAATCTTCTTGACACTCGGGCAATCCTTTAGTCGCGACACCAAAGCCGTTGCGCTTGGTTTCATCTTATCATCCTCCGCACAGTTCTGTCTCTTGTACCACTTCTCGTCATCATCGTCAGGATCCCTCACCAACTCTGACTTGCCGGTGCCCCATGTAAGAGCCAGCGAAAATGGAGGGTCGACGGGCTTGTCGCGTGCAAGAAAAGCGGTCTCACGCTCACGGATCAAAAAGTCCTTGTTCCACCAAATGACAGGGCTGGCAGCAATATAAGTGTTAAAGAGCTCTGGTTGAGTGAACATTGTGTTAAGGGTGAAGATGCCGCCATATGAATGGCCAAAGAGAGCCTTGCGACCCGTGTGAAGATTGGCCTTGGGGAAGAGCTTGTCTTCAACGTAAGGCATCACATCGGCTTTAATCCAGTCGAGAAATTCATTGGCTTCACCAAATGAGATGTCTGTGCGAGGCTTGCCGTATCTGTCGAGCGGCATGTCGTACTCATCAGCTGGTGGTGTAAGATCTGGGCCCCGACGGAAGTCGTAGACATATTTACTGGGCGGGTACCCAATGCCCACCACGACAGTTCTTGTGCTGTTCAAGTATTCCAATCGACGGGAAACATCAACAGCTGTGAAGAAATAGGCATTACCATCAACAAGGTAGCTGCGTGGTGATCAGATACGGTCTCTTTGGGGTAAGGTGAAGCACTACTCACACCAGATTGACCACTTCATTCTCAGCGGCAACGCGATCTTCACCCCAGCACAAAGGCCACGCTACTTGCACGAGATAATCTCCCCTCTTGGTCTTGGCAAGCCACTCAAGGGTATTAGGGACACGAGCGTGTCCATGGCTATGATCGGTAGTCATTGTTTTGTTGTGAATGTGAATAAGACTTCTGGTTGTTGATAGCGACAATAGTGGGCGGGCGCGAGTGAGACAACGCAGCATGACATGCAGCGACAACAGACTAAGGTGAGACGAGTCAGTGACTGGACTGAGCTCAAGATCTGATAAACAGAGAAAAAGATCTGATAAAAAACGCGCATTTACTTATGGGTCCTTTATGGCGTCAGTGCGACAGCGGTATCGGATCAGGGCTTCGGGCGGTTATGCTCGGCAGAACCCACTGACAATTTACCATTTGACACGAAGAATGCAACGGTGTCGGCATCTAGACTAGATGACAGTTCTTGTAGCGATGGTATTGCCATAGCGTGATGCGCATGGTACAGTGATGGCCCCGACGTTATCGAACATCTGCCGAGCTGACAAGTGACCAGCTCACTGGCGGAAGCACGCTGCTTCTCAGCGACCGGTGAGCTCCTATATATACTGAATGGTACCAAAGATGGCAGTCTATTCAGTTGCCCATAGAGATGCCAAGTTGAGCGTTCGGTAGATAGCATCACTATGGTGAGCAATGTCCTTCAGGCCACGTCCGGCGATGCCCTTGCGTACCACTTCAGTCTCACGTCTTAAGCACCCTTGTGGCAACTGGCCAGTAGCGCATCAAGATTACGACAAGAATCGATCCATCCGTCCGTGACATAGCAGAATAATAGGGCAAAGGCATAAGCATGAGTCGCCAGCTTGTTCCTGGCCGAGTGAGCAGAACTTTGCGTCGAGATGTGGTGCAATGCATGCTTCGTTCTACAACTCGTAGTCGAATAAACTCATCAATAGATTGGGGATCACTTAAATTATTGCATGGAGGATTAATGCCTATAAACCTACAGTATCTTGTGTGTGGTAGGTCTGCTTCCGAAGGTCTCTCTGTTGCATCAAGCTGTTCCTTTGCTTGGGCTAGGGACGGAACTTACGAGCCAAAAGCACGAGCGGACTGTCATTGACTCAATGAACCGGAGCTTTTAGATACGAAGATCAAGGAATATTGGAACCTCTTGGCCGACAGGGCTTACTGCAGCCCTATGAAACGACCCCATAAGTTCATCAGGACTGGTGTTACCCGCCACCGATGCCCCTTGGCACCTTTGATGGAACTGCATGCAATTGTATGCAAGAATGGGGGCTCTGATATGGGGCGTGATCTTCTCGGAGGTGTGATGGTCCCACAGATGTGTGTAGACGGTAGCAGTGTGGTGCATCGAAGCCTGCTCGACACCATGACCAGGCTGCGTCGCCCTAGCAGTCTAATTGCCATTCCCACAGGCACTCATCGGAAGGCAAATCCAATTGATTCTATTGAATGGTTTAGCAACGAAGTATAAAGCGAAGGGAGACTGGCGAACCGATGCAGCAGGATGAAGCTCAATCTGCCAGACCTCAGGCAAACATGTATCGCAACACAGCGACATGGTCAGGATAAGACTTCAAAACTAATTCAGGTCAACAAGACTAACTAAGACACTGTAACTCAGAGTTGGACTCAATGATTCGCTGTGTCGCGCTTTCGAGTGCGGTGACTCAGGTCTTGGTGATTTGTCCAGTGATCATGATTTGACGTTCTGTGGTGGTTGCCAGAACTTACAGTGTTTGCCTATGAGCTTGCATACAGCTACAAAAGGCTGGCTAGGCGTTCAAATCAATGAAAGGTGTTTGGAAAGAGTGATTCGTTACGCGTGCGACAACCAACTATTGAACAAAGTCTGGGTTGATCGTGAAGTGATGGATCTGCTAGGATCATGTTGATGATTGCGGAATCTGTCCCCAACTAAAAACCCTTGGTGAGATGGCCGAGTTGGTTATGGCGCCAGGTTAAGGTTAACCTTAACACCAATTTCCTGGTGGAGCAATCCTCCTGGGTTCGAGTCCCAGTCTCATCAATTTCTTTTGCTGTTTGCAGTGAATGGCAATCTTTTTGCTCGTCAAATGAAGCGATTGATTCAGGTCGCGATGTTGGCGGCATGAGCAAACTTTGTCGCCTGGGCGCTTACCCGAGCCGAGTCGAGGAGCGGAATGCAGCGAAAGTTACAGGGTTCTTAGTGACCGTAGACCACTGAAGGCCCTGTAAGTTACGCGCAACAGCCGAATCGTTCATCGTTTTTTGCGACACCATCAGGATCATTAACATCAGGTATACCGCACACTGAATAGCTGAAGACAGTTAATTGTCCGGTATTACTAGTCACATGGGGATTTGAACCAAACTCGTTAAGTTAATCATGTTTGTTTAGAGAAACAGACTCATTTTAGAGTCATCAAGATGGTCTATCTGAGAAGCTGTCCTGAGACAATGGTTTAAAGTTTGTACATAGTAATGAGATCTCAATCGATTCCGCCTCCGTAGAATTTCCAATTCTGTTACAATGCCACCCTTTTACAGGCGACGGTGGTGGCGGCGCTGTCGCATAGACCTTTTGCACTTGGAAGGCCTCTTGGTAGCGACGGGAGTGCTTATGGGAGTAGTAGGAACGGGGACAGTGCCGTTGCTGGGAACAACAGGGCTGGTAGCACCGTTTCCGCCACCGAGGATCTTGGAAGCGGCGTGCTCAGCAGCGACCATGATGATGGCCTGGGTGTTACCAGTAGGAAGATCAGGGTGGATGGAGCCGTCAACGACGAACAGGTTATCGGTACCCCAAACCTTGGTGTCAGTATCGACAACGCTGGTGCCATCGTTCTCAGTGCCCATGATGGCAGAGCCGACAAAGTGAGAACCGCTGACGTACTCGGCCATGAGGCTCTCGGCGGTAGCGTTGCTGGCGATGCTGAGGGTGCTGTTGGGCTTGGAGGCAAAGCTGATGAGCTTGTTCATGAAGCTCTTGACAGCCTCCTTGTCGCCCGCAGTCTTGAGGTAAGGCTCGCCGACAAGCTTGGTAGCACCAGAGCTGGTGACGGTAAGAGAACCGCTGGAGGTAGCTCCGTGGGTGAGATAGACCTTGACCTTGACAGTATCGTTACCGGCGGCGGCGCAGGTACCCTGGACGTATCGCTCAACACCGTCAGAGCCCTTGACGGTGTCCCAGAAGATGAAGCGCTGGCCAGATTGAGCAAGAAGACCGTCTCCCTGGGCGAAAAGATCAATGTTGGTCTGGCTAGGCTTGATGAAGTCGGTCTCGCTGAGAGCTGACATAGGCTGCTTGGTCTTCATCTTGACGGTGAAGATAGGGTGGTCCTTGAGGTTCTCTCCGACGGGGAGGTCGAGCCACTGATCCTTGGCGGGCATGGTGAGGCGCTGGCTTCCGCTGGCAACAGCCTCAATCTGCTCAGAAGGGCCGATGCCAGAGTTGACGAGAAGGCGGGGAGTGGCGAGAGAGCCGGCAGCAAGGACGACGGCACCGTTGGTCTTGAGGTTGATGATCTGGCGGGTAGAAGGACCGGACTGGACCTCGATACCGGTGACAGCCTTGCCCTCGCGGATGACACGGAGGACCTTGGTGTTGAGCTGGAGCTTGAAGTTGTTGTTGGCCTGAGCAAGAGGGAGGTAGTCACGGACGGGACCGGCGCGGAGACCGTCGTTGACCATCAGAGGAGGGTGAGTGAAGACAGACTTCTTCTTGCTAGGCTCCTCGATGGCATCAACCTCGGTGAAACCGTTGGCAGAGAAAAACTTGGAGAGGACGTTCCAAGCGTTCTGGTCAACTCGCTTGCCGTCCTTGGTAGGGCTAGTGGTACCGGGGGTACGCTCGTAGAGCTTGTTGGCGGAGCTCTCAACATCCTGCCACTTCCAGCCAGTAGGCCACTTGTCGTCAAAGTCAGCAGGCTGAGGGCGGACAAACATCATGGCGTTGATGACACTTGAGCCACCGAGGATGCAACCAGCCATACTAGCGGTGTCAGTGCAGTAGGCAGAGGTGTCCTTGGCGGTTGTGAGGTAGTAGGCCATGGAAGGAACATCGTACTGAGTGACGGTGTCGTTCCAGTCCATGGTAGAGCGGCCACCAGACTCGTAGAAAGAGGCCTTGCCCTGCTCAAGAAGAAGAACAGACTTCTTGGACTCGACGAGACGCTCGGCGACAATGAGACCGGCAGTACCGCCACCAACAACGATGTAGTCGTAGGTAGCGTTGGAGACGATGGTGGTGAAGTTGCCAGGGTTGGAGCCAGTGCTGCCTCCGGGGCTGGTACCGGGAGTAGTGGCATCGGAAGCAAGCTTAGCCCAGGTCTCAAAATCGGCTGATTGGGCGGCGGCAGTGTCAAGAGAGTAACCACCGAAGCCAGCGCCGTGGTAGTTGAGAGCACCAGCAGCGTCGGTGGGGTCGTCGAGGGCAGTGGTGCTCATGGCGAAGCTGAGAACAGCGTTGGTATCAGCAGCCTTGAAGGTGGTACCATCGGTCTTGATGCAGCCCTCGCAAAGGAAAGTGAAGGTGAAAGAGTCGGTGCCGACCTTGGTACCCTTCTCGATAGGCTTGATAGAGACAGTGTCGTCGTCGAGAACGGCGGGGTTGGTGTATCCATCAGCCTGGCGAACTGAAGTAATGACCTTGCCATCGTTGGGCCAAGCAACGACGAGGAGCTTCTTGGTCATGGTAGATCCCATACCAACGGATCCATAACCCTCGGAGATGGGTACGGTCATCTGACCGATGAAGTCGGTGCTAGGGTTCTTAGGTAGAGCAATACCGAAGGAGAACTTGGTGCTCTTGTCGGTGTACTGTTGGAAGGTAATTCCCGTATCGGCATCCTTGTACTCGACAGATTCGGCCGAGACAGCCTGGTACATCAGCGCCGCTGACGAAAGGAGTGTTGAGAATCGCATGTCGGCAGTGTTTCAATAGTGAAGACTCTATATATCAAAGGATCGTCGGGAAAGAATGTACGAATTGTAAAGTAAAAGCTACAAACAAAGAAACGAATGGACAATGTTGGCAGCCAGTGCCTGTAAAGAACGAAGAAAATACGAAAAAGAAAGATAGACCAAACAAGATGGAATGATCAAGGCCATATCCAAGGTGAGATGTCAGTTCATTATATATACCATAGTAGATCTCCCACCAAGTGCCGGCGCCGGGGACGGAAATTCGCTTCCGAGTGCTCGGGACAGGTTTTGCAAACAAGAGAGACAGTATTGGTGGCTTAATTGTTGCACGGGCAATATTCGCTTTCATTGTGGATGAGGGGAGATATTGCATTCGCCGAGTGTGGAGTTCGGCGAAGCCAGCATCAGGTGAGGTTATGCTGCGATGTTTGAGATATTGGATCCTAAAGGGAGACGTCGAGTTGTAATGCTTCTTGTCCTTTCTCTTATTGGCTGTGGATCTGGTTTCAGGTCGCGGGACAGATCCCCTAACAAGGTGAACAGAGCCACGGTGGACCCGAGTCTATATATTTGAAACGGCCTTTATTGTCCAAGCTTGTGAGAAACGGTTTCATTTCAGTAGTTTTTAGCCTTAAATTTTGTTTAATTTGGCTACGGTAGACGCGTCAATTGGTGCAGCTGAACATAATCTGCATGGGTAGAGTGTAGATGACTCGTAACGAAACGGGTAGCGAAACGACTCTGCCTCATTTAGACAACAACAGATAACACTATGCAAGGGTTTAAATCTCCACCTGTCAAACCTTACAATTCTTCCACTGCCCACTTCCCGTTCTCTTAAACTCTTATCCAGACCATTCACTACCTTATGTCTTGGGTTCGCTGTTCACCAGCAGCAATCCATTCCCTAGCCTTGGCCTCATCTCGCGGCTTGAAACCGACCTTGAAAGGCTTGGGGTCCGTCGTCAGCGAAGTTGGGTTGGCGTTGCACTCGATGCAATCCATGACGGGGAAGTCCTTCTTGTCCTTGGGAGGGAGAATCTCGAAAGCGGTGATGAGGCGGATGAAAGCTGTGTAAAGCTCGCGATTTGCAAGGTGAGAGCCCGCGCACATTCGTGATCCAGCACCGTAAGCGTAGTGAGGCGTTCCGACCTCCTTGTCATCGATGTATCGCTCAGGGTTAAACTCATAAGGATTCGCGAATCGTGATTCATCATAGTCTGCGGCGTAGGCGTTCTAAATCTCCGATCAGCTGCATTTTCCGTCACCATATGCACAGGGCTGTCTCACCATGAAAAACTTGGTTCCCGCAGGGATTACGGTACCCTGGTAGGGAATATCCTTGATGCTTTCCCGAGGCAGGCAGATAGGAATAACGGTCCAGAATCGGAGAATCTCCTTGACGAGGGCTGTGACGTAGGGAACCTTCTCCTCAACGAGGCATCGCTCCCAGGCTTCACCGTTGGGGTAGACTTTGTAGATCTCCTTGAGGGCCTTGGCTTGAATTTTCCGGCCATGCTCGGTTGCGAAGTATGCGATGCCCATGATGACGTTACCTGGAACTGTGTCCAGACCAGCAGAAACCATAGTGAGGCAGATAGACTTGATCTCGGCTGTTGATTTGTTAGCGAAAGTGTTTTACAGGGTGGGTCTTACTCACCGTCGTTCAACTTGGCGGTAGGGTCCTTCAGAATGTTTCCAGTGATACAAGGCTTGTCTGTACCGTTGTCGATTCTGCTCTTGAGGTTGGCCAGAAGGTCAGACAGATACTTGTCACGTCGGACTCTGAATTCCTCAGCTGATGAGTTTTGCGCTCCCCAAAGTCGAAGTAGCGGGACGTAATCCTGCCAGTTGTTGCTAGTAGATCTGAAGTTGGAAATCTCGCGCTCAACGTATGTGATTTCGTGGAGAAGCTCAGAGTTGACGTCACCATCAATGCGGAAGCCATAGTTCAAAGTCAGAGAAGTGTTGAGCGCAAATCGAGCAAAGTAGGGCGATGGGTCAAGGTCCTTGCTTCCATCTTTGCAATCGTTGAGAAGTTCCTCGATACTGACGAGAGATTCGAGGTCGAGAATAGGCATGTAAGATTGAACAGCAGGGCGGTTGAGGGCAGTGGCGGCGGCCTTGCGGCGGTTCTTGCAGGATTCGTCCCATGGTGAAGTGCCGATGGTGAAGCCTTGAGATGAAGAGACAACTGAGTGGAAAGTGTGAAACATGGGGCGGGAGATGAGTGCAGACTGGTGGGTGATCCAGAAATGCTTCACGGCCTCGTAAGAGTTGACATAGATGACTCGCTGCGATGGTCAGAATTGAATATGAAAAACAACATGAAATCTTACCTTGGTTCCCAGGCGTGTCTGAAAGACAGGTCCGTACTTCTTGGCCCATTTCTGCGCAACTCTGGCATGGTCCGTCCCCAACTGAATCAGGTTTCCAAAAAGCGGTACACCAGGAATCTCGGGGATGCCCTTGATCTTTGGCTGGTCCGTCGAATTGGCCAATTTGTACAGCACGTACAGGCCGATGATAATAGCGAGGTAGACAACTTGATCAGACATGGTTGCTCGTGAAGATCAAGTCCAAGCGGGGGAAAGATGACTGTCTGTGCTGTAATGACATGGTAACGTGCAGTCCCATCTGTAGGCTTTTTATACGCAAGATGAGCAACGTGACATGTTTCCCCTCAGCAGCACTGCTCGGGATCTGCAAAGAAACCCCAAGTCTTGATAACCGAATAAGCGGGGGAGCCGTGTGCCGAATCCCATCATGGCCTTTGTTAAGCAGGCCTCAATTGGGCTGTCTCGAGTCGCACGCGGGAAGTTTGGGTATGGCTTGATACTTATTGTCGGCTATTCATTCAGCGGGCCAAACCTGAAGAGGGAATTAGAGGAGAAAAGAGCTCGATTCTTCGGAAATACTGCTTAATTGCTTAATATAATTCGGAAATATTTCCGACTCATGCAGAGAATCTCGCAAGATCCACTAGCGCCCTCGAGATGCGTCATGATCTGACCTCCAAGAGGAGATACCTACTGCCATCGGGATCCACATTTTCATTGTCGGAAAATCTTCCGAGATGATAGGATGTCTTGTCACCTATTGCCGTTGAAGAATCCCCTTCAACAATTGAACAACTCTTCTGACGAATCAAGGCTCATGGAGTCACCATTGAATTGACTTTGCGAACGTATTATCAGCCTATGAAATGAATGCCCGAGACAGCGTCGCAATCAAGATATTCACAAGCTTATCTTGAATGCTGCAGGGGTTAACGGTTGCAAAATGCAACACTGGTTCTAGCAAATGAATAATTCCGAAAGCTGCTTACATGTGCAAAGCAAGAATGTTCTTTTTCTCAGGTTGGCTAACTGCGATGTTGGCTCACGCAGCCTGCATGTTTGACTTGTGTAAAGGTAGCAACCGCGTGGCGGATTATAAGAGCCGAATGCACTCGGAGGTTAGGATATATCAACTGGCTAGACCCGTTTTATCGAAACAACAACGGTGTTCTTGACCAATGGCGAGGCGAAAGAGGGAAGAGTGAAACGACCTCTTCTCAAGAACACACAATTGTTCGTACCATGTATCTCGGATGTCAGTTGAGTAGCTCTTCATCTCACTGATTTGGAGTGGGCTTTGATCCATGTCCCGGATTGTAAACCTCAGCAAACCGACGTAGGTCGGGAACTGAAATGAACAAGTATCTATAAAAGTGAGTTGGCTATGGATCAAGACGAAATGCAACAGCAATCGCTCTTCCATTCATCACAACTTCGATCTCGAAAACAACCAATATGTCCGTCCCCTTCGACCTCGCAAAGCCCAACAGGACGATTCACATCGGTGTCATTCTGATGAACAGGTGAGTCAGCAGAATCAACTCCCTCGGCGAACCCTGCTCACAGATTTCCAGCGAGACCGAGATTCTCGACGTCGCTCCCATTGATTTCTTGTACGGGCTCTCTAAGAGTGCATGGAAGAGCAGCTTTGAGAGCGTTGCGCCTGCTAAGCTCGAAGCGGAGACAATGGATATGGAATTCCATTGGGTTCATGAGAAGGGGGCTGGCTCTCCCTGTATCTTGACAAGTGGTATGAAGCTTGTGGCCACGGTATGTTCACTTGGCAATCGAACTTCTTGTCGTTTTACTGATCCGCCAAGGACTCTTTTGATACTTGCCCTCCGCTGGATATCGTTCTCATGGGCGCGAACTCTACTCGCTATACCCCCAACAAAGCTGAGCTTGCCTTTGTTCGCAAAGCGTACGACGAATGTTCTGCTTTCCTCAGCATCTGCGGCGGTGTCCTCATTCCTCTACAGGCCGGTATTTTGAACGGCAAAACGGCAACTGGCCCGATTATTGTGCTCGAGACTGTCCGAAAGCAAGCCCCAGAGGTCAACTGGGTCACCAAGCGCTGGGTCAGAGACGGGAAACTGTGGACAAGCGGCGCGCTGCTCAATGGTACGGATATGATGACGAACTTCATGAAGTATTACTGGGGTGGTGAAGGTGGTTTTTTTGACTTTTTGAGCAAGCTTGGTGCTTGGCCTGATCGCGATGTTGATTATAAGGACGCTGATTTCACGGGGCTTCTGTGAGTGCGCATTTGTCCATATTTGACGAGTGCGATGTTTGATGGGAGTCCGCCAAGCTTTTGTATATTTTTAAGTTGAAATAGTTCTTAAATACAGTCTCTACCGAATTGCTTGAGGTAAATTAAAGTTTCAACCGGCTGAAGAATATTTTGTCAGATACTCAAATATTGCGCAATATTCAGGCAATTCTCGCATCACCAGGTGATGCGCCAGCTCCGTCGAGTATTATGCTCTAGGGTATCGAGAGTGCGTATCGCGAGTACACGCCCACTAGCCCAGGTCAGGGTACTTTTCGCACCCTGATAGTTAGTGGCGAAGTGTTTGCAGATTAGCGCTGGACCCTTTTTGCCCCTCCAAAGCCCCTCCAAGCCCCTCCATCACTAGCCACATCGGTGAGGGCTCCAGGACCCTTTTCCCCAGTGGCACATTCTGATTGGCTGTTTGCTGCACAGCTCCGTCGATCTTGGTAGCTCAAGGGAGAGAGGTCCCCACTGCAATCTCTGTTGCTTCGATCCGAGAGTTAAGATCTGTTAGCGTTCTAACAGTAGAGTTGAAAGCCTCGCGATTTGAGAAGGCCACAGAAGATTTGAGCAAGGTACAAAGATGCATTTCTACGTAGCAAAATTAAATAATCATCATGCCCAAAAGAAAACAATTAATCAAGCAAACTAAATAACAAGCTAAGCCTGATCGATGATAGGGAGGCTGAGACACTACGTCATCATAATAGGCATCTGTTGTTTTTGGAGTGGGAGCTCAGGCGGCGCCTGCTGCATTAGTCTACCCCAGTCACGTGGGCGGCTGGAAAAGAAAGAGGGGAAAACCTGTGGCTTGAGGGCTATATAACGCACCGCGCCGTCTGACAATTGCATATTCCTTCAAATCGTCACTATTTTCGCGTCGAAATCACTAGTCCCTCACCATGTCCAAACTCTTTGTCGGGTAAGTCGCGAGTATTGATTACGATGGATTTCAGCTGATTTGGCGTCTCCAGCGGCCTCGCCTGGGCCACAACCAGCGACACTCTCCGCGCCAAGTTCAGCGAATTTGGTGAGGTCACTGACGCCGTAAGCACTCCTCCGCTCCCCGCGCGCGCGCCCCTCGAATTTCACGATGCTGATACGATATTTTTAGATTGTCATGACCGACCGTGAGACTGGCCGATCAAGGGGCTTCGGATTCGTCACCTTCAGCAACCAGGACGACGCTAGCGCTGCCATCAACGCTCTGAACGAGCAGGAGTGAGTTCACACGCAGCAACACCGCATACAACACGGACATGGTTCTAACGCAACGATTTCAGGTTCGAGGGTCGCCAGATCCGCGTCAGCGAGGCCAACCAGGGTGGTGGTCGCGGTGGTGGCCGTGGAGGCTACGGCGGCGGCGGCGGCTACGGAGGTGGTGGTGGCTATGGCCGTGGCAGCGGCGGTGGTGGATGGAGAGACTAAGTCACGGTATTTTCTTGATTGAGGACGGCTGAGTTTTATGATTCCCTCTCGGTTGGCACGATGGACACGGGAGAACGCACAAGTCTGACGACTGCTGCAAAGCGCTGCAGCGGATATGGGTTTCGCGAAGAAAACAATTCATAGCAATACACTCGGATCACACCATTAAATACTCTTCCATCGTTGTTTGCACATCTGTAGTCTTTGACTTTGACGTAGTGGTGAATCGCGCTGCGTGGTTCGCGTCGGAGCCGCAGAGGTCAGTTGGGTTATTGGATCCATAAGAGACATAGTGCCAGAGCTACAAGATACTATAATGCACATAGGCTTCAAACTTTACTTAAACCGTACTTACGCTTGGATACTGCCCGTCTCCGAGTCGGAGTTTAAGGCCCCGGAGAGCCGGGAGAAGCTTAGGACTTGGAGAGAAATGCCACATTGATATTCATGCTCCAAGCCACCCAAGATCTTGATCTATACTTGTTGCTTTCCGTTCGGGTCCCGTTCAAGCTTACGAATGATTTTGGCAGGGTTTCCAGCAACCACATGGTAAGGCGGTACGTCCTGGGGAAATGTCAGATACCGTAACACAAGGAACGAAGTGCAAGTGCAACAAACCTTTGTGACAACACTTCCCGCACCAACCGTGGAACCAGCACCGATTGTGATACCCGGAAGAATGGTCACGTTGCCAGCAATCCAACAGTCTTCACCAACAGTGATTGTACCGCCCAGTTCTGGTCCATTTGTGCCATTACGCAGTTCAGGATCCAGAGGATGCGTACCGGAGAAGAATGAAACGTTTGGTCCGATCAACGTCCTTGAGCCGATGGTTACTTGGCATGTATCAAGTATTGTGCAGTTGAAGTTGATAAAAACATTGCTTCCTACTTTGATATTCGTGCCGTAGTCGATCCTGATGGGTGCTTCGATCCAGGGATATTCGTGCAACACGTTGTCCTCCTCGTCCTCTGTGGCTGCAGGTGGAGGTAAAGGGCGGTCGTCGTTTGTGATTCTGAGATTGCGTGAGTAACGCTGGGTGAGTCCTTCATGAGGGCTAGGCTAGGCTCACTGTCTCCAGAATTCAGCCATCTCGCGGCGGGTTGGGTCCTCGGCTGCGTTGAGTCGAGTGACGGCTTGCCTGCATCGCCTACGGGCAGCTACCAAATCGGGTGTGAAGGCGTAGTACAGATCGCCGCGGCGCATGCGGTTGAGGTTGTCCTCCTCGTCGATGTTAAAGACGGTCATTATAGGAAAGAGTGCTTTCCAAGATTCAAAATTTATCTCGTGAAAAGAGGGTGATGTATCATGTAGCGAATGAGAAACAGGAATGATAGGTCGATAGTCTCTGCTTCTATATATGTTGTTCTTAGGGTTGGCGGTTGTATAAACTTTGGATCTACCTTTCGATTGACGAGAGTTAGTCGGTGATGAGTGCCGTCGGAATTTCAATGATCCATGCCTAAAATAACCCAAGCCGGTTGTTGTGCCTTTTGACCCTCTTCGTTCTGGATGGGACACGCTAAGACATTGTCGTGATAGTGGGGTGGCTTTTTTTGGCACAAACCTAAACTACAATCACGTTTTTGCCAAACATTCAATCATCAAAACCTGTTATGATGTAAATCTTGACATTTCTCCGGCTACGCTCGCTTTGCATTATTTCGGATGTGCTTAGATACCTCGGCTTCCGTTGGCATTTCCATGGCCAGGAAATAACTGAACTTCCTCGGCTGAGGGAGCTTAGGGTTCGATTCCCTGCAACAGACTTTCATTTGTCGCATGTCAGAAACCTTTTCCCAAAAAGAAACATCCTCAATTTAGTTATTGTTGTCATACAAGATTTGATGTTAAATACGCTTAAGTAAGGCCTCGGGCTGGTTCCGATAGTCCTATCCAACGAGAAATATCAACTTAGTTCGCACCAACAATCAACTCACCAAATTCCTGTTCCTCCCTCAACTGCAAGGCCTCTTGGTACACCCTCAATTCCTCTTTCTCCTCGCTACTCAACAGACTTGTCCAAGTGAAAACCTGGTCTTGACACCAAACGTGAAACCTCCTCGGTCTCTTGTTCTGGGGGTCATCAAGCATTTCCATCGTCACTAACCGTTCATCATCCCAGATACCAAAGCCCAAACTCCTGAATGGCCGAAATAGCAAACCTTCACTCAATCTGGGAGTGCCTCTGGGGCATAACAGCGGCCCAGCCCATCTCAAACCCTTACATCCAACTAGAACTTTGTGGCAGTGATAAGTAAAGGCATCGTCTGGGTCAACACAAGGGAACGGGGGTGGCTTCAGGATAACAGCGGGCCATGCGACGCTTGCACTTTTCTTTGGATTGGGGAGTTGCAGATGGTTTCCCTTCACTGGTTTGAAGCCCGTGTTGAAGAAAACACTCAGACCCTTATTCACAACATCAGTATCACCAACACAAGAACTTTCATCTGAGCAACCTTCCAGATGTCGGACGTATAGCAAAGCAGCCCATAATGGCTCTCGGGCGATCCATAGACTTGACTTCCTGAGTCCTGACAGACATGTCTCACCGGATCCCATGTCACGGATTGCCTCGATATCAGAGGCTGACCAGTTCAGTCGCTTTTCAGAAGCAGCATTACTGAGTTCGTAGCACATCTGGAGACACCAAAAGCCCAGGGTAATTCTCTGCATTTCATACCAGGACGCCTCACCACCAGTGTCGAGCTTGTACGGCTGTCCCCATAGTTGGCCATCGGGTCGTCGATTCCAAGGAAGCGTGCCAAGATGGTAGCACTTGTCAGTCAGATGCTGCGGCTCGGTCGCTTTAATTCTTTCATGAAAGAAGTCAAAGGCCTCTCCTGCAAGCAACTTGATCTTCCGGAAGAGAAACAGTATTTCTCTCGGCGTAATGAAACTGTTGCCTCGCATGACATGAGCAAGACGAATGCGTGGGATGCAAGATGGTGGGCTCGATTGAATATCTGGAACGCGGTCTCCTTGAGCATTCTGAAACGAGGTCGGCATGATGAACTTTGTGATGAAAGTGGTGAGGTTCCGTGCTGGCGGGTTTGTCGCGGAAGAATGCCTGATGAGGGCCACGAGGCGCAGTACGTGCGGGATCCATGGTGTTGTCGCCAGATTATGAGCTGATGCGTCGAGGACATTATCAAGAACATCGGCTCCCAACGTCCCGTTGAGGAAGTGAAAGATATGCGGTGACGCCTTGGCAATGCTGTATAAGCTTCTGACGTCGGGTAAATTGCTGAGTATGGGCGCGATAAGCTCCGGTGGTAGAGTCGCAAAGACGTCCATGTTGACTGGCTGCTGATAAAATGGAGGCTTGAACGAAATTGAGTTCACGATGTTTGATTCATCAAATTACCCCTCAGATAAATATTGTCAGCATCATCGAGCCTCTCACGTGGCTGGCTGAATTGACTTAAAAGAGCTTATCCGTTGATGCCGGCGTTGACGTGGCTAACCGCGGTCACACGCTAAGACCCCAAATTGAGCAGACGATATCAGGAGCGAATAAGACAGCATCGCCATTGAGGGGTCGTATTGATATGACGTTTTGTTGGGACACCGCCTCTTGGAACATGCTGTGAAACTTGTTTACCATCAAATTCGCAACTGACTACGCGTCGCCAACAAAGTCATGTAAGCAAGATTTAAAGCGAGTGAACGCCTTTGTAGCTGCCAAGAGGACATTTGATCTGCATCGTGCATCTGTAGAGTTAGCACGCTGATGCTCCAGCGAATAGAAAGAGAGAGAAGCAACTACAAGCAGGAGGGCAGTGTTTGATTTCAGTCACAATTGCAATCTTCCGAGCAGAAGCATCTCAATGACATTGCTGAGCCTCTATGCACTGAGTGGTAAATCAATATCTACAAGGTAAAAAACACGCGTCGTACACTCTTGCTTCCTGGCCATCTGGGCTTTCTGCATACCAAAACGCCTTAACCACGCTTGATCAAGTCGGCAGCCTATTTGTGTTAGATATATACTGGAAATAGTGATGGATAGCTTACCTTCTCAGCGACAGCATAAACAGTCGTCATTGTATGCGTGGCGGGAAGCAAAGGAATGACACTGGCATCGACGATACGAAGACCCTTAATGCCGTAGACTCTGAGCTTCTCATCAACTACACCACCGTCACTGCGGCTACCAAGCTTGCAAGATCCAGCGGGATGGTACAGAGTTGATGCGCTGTTGCGGATGAACTGTTCAATGTCACTGTCGCTTGTGACGTTGGATCCTGGCACAATCTCGAAGGGGTTCAGGGACTTGATTGAGGGTGCGCCAGACAACTTTCGAACAAATTTGACACCCTCAGTGAGAATGGCAATATCGAGAGGGTTCTTGAGGAACTCGGGGTTGGCATCGGGAGAGTCGAAGATGTTGGAAGACTTGGCCTTGACGGAGCCTCGGGAGTAAGGGTGCTGGAGGCCAAGGACTGAGGTTCCATCGGCCCAGATAATCTCCAGAATCGCTGACTTAGTATCAAGGAGCTTGTCGTTGAGAATCTTTTGCTGCTTCTTGTAGCCTTTGACGACCTCGGCGGGTGTACCTGAAGGGAGGAACTTGGAGCCGTCCTGGCTAGTGGCCTGCTTGTGAATGTGCGAAGCGGAGCTTGTGGCGTTGGAGAGGGGGAGGAAGAGAAGGAAGTCACCAGTGGGTGAAGAATAAGGTCCCTTCTTTTGCTGGTCGTATTCAGCGCGCGCCTGAGCAGCGAAAGTGGCGTTGCCAGTGAGGTTGCCGGTTTGGATAGGAGCATTGACTAAACACGATTAGCTCAAGACGTGTCAACGAAAGCGCGTGACTTGCCTGTGCCCACAACAGTGAGTAAAACGTGATCATGGAAGTTCTGGCCAACAGCGGGGAGATCAACAACGACAGGGACGTCGATGCTGGAGAGAAGAGCCGAGTCACCAATACCAGAGACCTGCAGGATCTGAGGAGTGTGAATGGCTCCAGCCGCAAGGATGACTTCCTTCTTCGCCTTGACGGTGTTCTTGGCGCTGCCCTTGTTCTTCGCAAACTGCAGGAAGATTGTTAATTATGAACACTACTCTTGAAGGGCAACCTCTTACCTCGACACCAGTAGCCTTCACGGAACTTCCGTTCTTGCTAGTAAGAATGCGAGTAACTTGGTTGCCTGGAAGAAGCTGGAGGTTCTTGCGCTGAGAAACAGCACTATAGTAGTCCTGTGCAGAGGAGCGAACAACGGTCTTGGGGTTGAGGTTATGAGGGCAGAAATATCCTCCAATCGCGCCACCATTGGCTTGATCGAAGGCGACGTTGATGTCAAGCTCCTTAGTGGCCTTGACAAGATTTTCTGGAGTTTATCAGTATTGGTGCGCTTGAAGAGTTGTACACGGACAAGATGGACTTACTCGTCGTGGGCCAGAAGAAAGGCGAGTAGCTGGAGTGAATGAAGCCCGAAGAGCCATGCGCCGAAGGGTCCGTGGTGATGCCATACTCCTTCTTGATATCGGCATTTGGTCCAGTGAACTTCTCATTCTGCGATCGAAATTAGTACTGATCTCGTGACTTTGCCAACTATCGCCAACCTTTTTGAAGTAAGGAAGCAGTGTATCCCACTGCCAATCACTATTACCCAACTCCGCCCAGCGATCGTAGTCTGCCTTGGAACCACGATCATAGACCATGCGGTTAAGCTTGGTCGAGCCTCCAACAACTTTACCCAAGGGAATCGAGACGTTGCGCCCATTGAGAGAAGTGGTGGAAGGATAGGTGAGATTCCAGTCGTACTTAGTGCCAACAGCACCACCAGCGAGGCCCGGGATGGTCACGATGTCTTCATTTTTATCGCTGCATAGGTGTCAGTATTTTATTCCTGGCCAAAGGCTACAGATCTCTTACAAATCACCAGCTTCAATCACGAGGACAGTCACAGCTGTTGGGGCGTCAGCAAACATGGAGGGCCGATGCAACGGTAGAACGCACCAGGATCCTCCGATAGGCGGTTGGCTACAGTGAGGCCCGAGGCACCTGCACCAACAATGATATAATCGTATTCTGTGCGCACACTGCCATCTTGACGTGGGTAGGCTGATGCAGTTGTCGCATGCAGACAGCTGAGAGCTGCCAAGGTGAGCGCCTGAAATTTAGGCATGATCAAAATGAATGACAATGAATGAATGTTTGTACGTATTTACTAAGGAGACAAATTGGCTGATCAAACTGTACCTGTAAGAGAATCGATGGGACGAAGGCGATCTTATACCCTCTGAGTTTCAGCAATTACCTGATCAGGACTGATACAGAAGGTGTCATTACAATCTATCCCAGAACAGAACGTGCCACTAATGATTCCAAGCATTGGCAGTGGAAAACCTGCTTGATTGTGCAGCCGAATCCCGCTCTCAATTACCGAAATCGAAGGTTTTGTTTCATCCCTCGAATGGCCGTTTCAGGAACGCATTCAAAAGGACGCTCAAGAGGGAATCATGTCCGCAAACCTTATTTCGGAGCCCCGAATAGCGTGTGTTTCCCATTGGACACGGGCCAGGTTCTCAGCGAGCATCGCCTTAAAGACCCTGGCTTAGCATGGCCTGATAAGGTTTACATGGCCGATTCAGACATAGAGGTACGCGCATACTGATATTGTAAGCAATTATAAGGATGTTATGCCATGGCCGGTGGGATAAAGCGAATGAGGAGGTGCTGAACTGTAGCCGAGACTACCGAGGTGAGTGAGATTGGATCTATAGAAGAGTTAAACTCATAAGGACCAGGCTGTTAAGACAACAGAGCGATCTCTCTGCATATCACAGACCTTAATATGTGTATACGACGGTAAGTAATAGATACAGTTCAAATTGCGATGATTGACAGCCTTGAAAAGCAAGTAAGGTAGGTAGGATAGCTGAAAGGTCAGTGACATAGCTCGCCTGCAGCGTTTATCAAGATCGCAGGTTACAGTACAGTGGGATGGCCCTCTGAGGGGTTAGCGCCATGGCCGCTAAATCTTATTCGCATTTGACGCCTGACAGCAAAGCCACGATTTAACGTCAATTGACTACGCACAAGCATTATGCCTGAAATGACATTAACACGGCAGTTGAGATCGCCGGTCCCTTTCGGTCCCTTCAATTACTGTTGGATACCTACGCCCCAGTGTTGAAGTATGTTCTGACGCCATCGATCACAGCCTGGACAATGCTCTCCTCAATCGAACCATCCTGCCATGTAAAGCCAAACCCAACATACTCCTCATTGTTCAATACGCAAACCACCAACGGAGCTCCTCCAGCATATGCGCATCGGCTCAATAATACTTTTCCTCGGCGCCATAGTGATTTGGGAGCTCCCTTAGTATTCTTAGCCTCTGGAAAGGTCCCTAGGTTTGAGACCTCAAAAGATTCTCCGCGAGGTTGGCCGATTGATCCGGCCAAGGCTGCGCCAATGTCTGGGATAAGTTTAAGTGCAGCGACATTCGCGTACGGCTCTCCAGAAGGTGAGGCATTCGCAAAATACTTTCTAGTAGCTTGTTGGATCTTCTTTGCATGGTTCCAGACCCCGAAAGCGCCGGTACTTGAGTCATCTGTAGCCTGGTCCAAATCGGTGCGAACAAGCTGGACTTTGAACGCATCGATGAAGTTACCCATGACTCCCTCGACCAGCTTTGGTGGTAGATCTGATCTCAAGCTCACTGGAAAATTGCACGTAAGAGCCTCTGCTGTCGATGGCAGGTTGTCATACAGCAACCTGGCGACAAGAGATGGAAGAGCCGCTGTTGGTGCCACCCTGTGCTTCTTGCAGTCCTGCACAAAGCGATCCACGATATCTGATGGAAGCGACAGTGATTTGTAACGTGTATGGCACGGTAGTGCAATGGGGGCGCCCCTCCACTCATTCAGCTGCGCAGCATTAGATGCTGGTGGGCTTGTTGGGATCGGTAGAGGATGAAGCTCCTCGAGTGATGGAGCAATCGGCCCATCATTTGAGAATACAACCCGATCAACTGTTTGTTTTGTGGCGCTGGACGCAATGTCACAGAGAGCTTTCTGGAACGAATCATGGAAAATCTGAAGGCCAGTCCCGTCGGTCATCGAATGGTGGGCAATGAATGAGGCCGTGAATCCTTTGCTCATATCATGATCTCTGAGTATTACCAGCCTCCAGACCGGTAAAGTGCCGTATCCAGTCTTGAAGTTTGTGTTGTGTTGGCGCTCGAGCAGTGAATCGAGCTCGTCGTCAGTTTGATCTCCAGCCAAACATGGCTGACTTCTGTCGACAAAGGACACAACTTTCTCAAGATCTATTGAGGCCAGTCGTCCCCAATACGGTTCCTCTTTCTCAGATATCACTGGAATCGCGAACAGAACCGGATGTTGGGTGAGGACCTGTGATAAGGCACCATAGACGGCCTCTTCCAGGTCGAGGCCAGGCAAGGTCTGGATTGGTGCGTAGTGCGCAGAGAGACCAGTATTCGTGAAGAAGTCTATATGATGGGCGACTGCTGAGAGTTGTTCGAGTTTGCCTATTCTCTTCATCAGTAGCTTTCGGATGGAGGTAGGAGAAAATGTCTACCAAGCGGGCGTATCTTCTTCAATTGCCGTTCCGTCATGTTGGGGGATGTTTGCATACGTTATTAACGGAATGGTGACTATGGACGCAGCGCAGTAGCATCGTAAACGGCGATAAACATATGATGTACGAATTAAATCTCTCTACTCTCAGTTCATGCAACGTGGTGGTGTCGAAATACCTGAACTCTAGCTCGTTTGCTGCGAGCTTATGAGCAAGAAAGATATGAGAAGAGGATCGCATACCCTGCATTGAGTAAGTTATTTATTTATGCGCGCAGAGAATCTAGAACGATCCTTCAAGCCTCTTTCAAGGGTTCATGACTTGGCGTGACAGATACTGGGCTCTTGCCTTATCCACGATAGCTTCATGCACAGGGCGAAACCGACTCAAATCTTCTCATTCAGGGCCATTACCCACCTAAAAACTTGGATCGAAATGAGGGACAACCATAGTTCATGAAAGGCGACTTCCGGGTGATGAGGGCTCGAGAACGAGAACAAAACGGGCATATACGTACCTCTTTCTGCACGTATCTTCTGACCTTCTGTCAGCTCTGTTTAGCAAATAGTTCAGCTCAAGGTGCTAATACTTTGGCCGACGAGAATTAAACGCTATCAATTTCTGCAAATCCTGATCTTCTTTCGTCGATATGACTTACCCCTTCCCATATTCACAAGCTGCAAAGCTTGACTCGCGGATCAAGATACCTCGTCCGACTTATGACCCTGACCTCGCACCACTATTGGACTCTGCCTCATTCCCCGAAGAGTTTGATCTCAACTTGATGCGCGGAGTCGCAAATGGTGAACAGGAATGCTCCCATGGCTCATTCATCTTCAACGCGGAGACTGTCCTTAAAGACAATCCGCAATTGAGTCACACAGAGCACTCAATTCCTGGACCTGATAACAACATTGTGATTTTGTCAGTGTTCGCACCGAAGGTCGCATCAAAGGCACCAAGACCAGTCTTGTATCACATTCACGGTGGGGGGATGGTCAGTGGTGACAGATTCACTGCCGTTACGTCTGTGATTGATCTCTTAAAAGGGATCGATTGCGTTGTTGTCTCCGTGGAACACCGCCTTGCTCCCGAGACACGGGCGCCGGGCCCAGCTGAAGACTGTTATGCAGGGCTTGTTTGGGTCTCTGAGAACGCGTCGGATCTCGGAATTGATCCAGCTGCCATTGTCGTGTTTGGAGTGTCCGGAGGAGGCGCCCTCGCAGCCGCTACGTGCCTCATGGCTCGTGATAAGAAGCGCCCAGCTATCCCGATCAAAGCTCAAATGCTCTACTCTCCTCTCTTGGATGACCGATGTGAGAGCCTGGCTGATCAGCAGTTCGAGTACGGTAACCCTGCCAGTACAGCATGGCTTCGTGCGATTTGGGATCTTATCCTGGGTGATGCACGAGGATCAGAGAATGTTACACCCTATCAGGCACCTGCAAGAGAGGACGATCTTTCGAATTTACCAGCTGCATATATTGATGCTGGAGAATGTGAAGTTTTCCGCGATGTCGCCGTTGCTTATGCTACCAAAATGTGGCGAGGCGGATCAACTTGCGAGCTTCACATCTGGCCTGGGGCCTGGCATGGATTCGACATGATGGATGATCCCAACATGCCGCTTATTCATATGGCTAATATGGCGAAAGCCAACTGGCTTCAGAGAGCCATGAGAAGTGTTAAGGATTAGTGAAATAGCTACGTAAAACGGTAAAAGAACGGAAGTAACTAGTAAAGATGCTTTCTTGGTACGGATAAACGATTAATGTGATGCAAGAAGACTAAGAAACAAACTTCGTCAATGTGCAGCAGTATTTTAAAGAGACTTCTTCTAAGCAAGTCACCAGGGAACCGAATCTTCTTTGAAACAGAGTAGAAATTTGGGAACGAGAAAAGTCTTTCTATTACTACTTATGCAGCCATAATCTTCTATCTCTACACACTTCTACCTTGAAAAGTCAGTCTCAGCTATGATACGGATGGCTTTAGGTATTTGAAAGCTTGTGCGCGCCGTTCACTGGTATCTCTTGACAACTCACGCCAGTGACTTTTCATTACATCCTCCAGTGTCTCTGGCCACGGCACTTATTAGGTCTTTAAGCCATGCCACTGTATGATCCGGCTTGAGGGCCTTGTCATTTTGCTTGAAGTTGGTCGACATCATGACCTTTGCAATCGTAGCTACCCTTTCTCTGTCTGCCTCTGTCAGAGGTGAGATGCTTGACTCTTGAAGCACAGTATGCGGTGCATTGTTTTGACTCTCTCTGCTGGTCACCTCTCTGGTCTCTGTTTCAGTCTTTTGACCAGGCTCATGACTGGCAACAATCTCTTGGAAGTGGCTAGGTCGGCCACTCTCGTAGATAACCTTCATGTTTGGGTCTTTCAGGTACTCTCCCTTTGGAGCACTGGTCCACTCCCCGGTGGCTGTCAGGGCAACACAACAGTGCCACGGCGTGGTGAAGCCCGTCTTGGTGTTGAGCAAGCTCATAGATATCTTGGATTCACCAGTCGACTGATGGATAGACAGTCGTAGATGATTAGGGAAGCCGTGCTTGACAGCAGCGGCGAACGCCTATTGCATGGTTAGGATTGGTGGGAGAGACACATTTCAAGAGACACATTTCATGCCACTTACATAACCTCGGATCAACATTTGCTTCGCAAGATACCTAACATCTCTTCGATATGCATTTGCTGTCCGTCCATTGCCGACGGGAAAGATATGCTTGAGATCAGATTCAAGGAACCGCCGATACCCAAGGTAGGTCATCTTGGTGTCGGGGTCTTTCTCGATCTCTTTGTCAATGTCGATATCATCTTTACCAAAACGGTTGAGAAGGGCTCGGCGAAAGTTGGTTGCATTGGCAACATAGGCAATCTCATGCAGCTCAGCTGGGAGGGGGATATCAACCAGATCTCGGATTCTGGAAAAGGATATGTGCTGAAAGTCTTTATCAGAGGCCAACTGTCGAAGTGCCTGCCCATAAGCCCAGGTGTCACGGTCGGGAATACTCAATAGGTCGTTGTAGACAACCCCATCTGAGATGATAGTGCATTGAGCACCAGGCTGATAGATCTCGCCAATGCGGATGCACATAGTATTAAGCCGATCTAAGGCAACCTCTTCAGCCTTATCGGGTAGTATTCCAAACACTTTGTAGGCTTTGTTTGCTGATTTGAAAGGAAATGCTGGTAGGCACATCTCAACTCTCGTACTCGTAGCCACGAATTTGCCCACGACGGACAAAAACTTAGGCCTGCCAGCTTCAAGCCTTTCCTTACTGTCGCTGAATTTGTTCAGGGCGTATTCGAAGATGATATCCAAGATCTTGGAGGAAACTGCGTGCACAGACGGATCTGCATCTTGCTGCTTTGCGATAGGTCTCACTGTCGAGACCGCTCCAGATTTGGTAATGTTATGCTGTTCCTGGACGGAAGCATCCGAGACATATTTGGAAGTGACAGTCATGCCGTGTTGGTTCGCGAGGGCAGGATACGACGGTATGATCTGCATGGGGATGGGGTATGTCTTGAGACTAAGATGCGTTGAGGTAGCACGGCATCCGTGTTGGGTTTCAAGATGAACCACTTTTTGTTAATATGTTGAATTTGTTGTGGAAATATGCAAAGCGGTCAAAGTTTGAACCCGACGACAAGTTTCCAGGGATATTAAATATGAGGCTGAACATGTGCAGGGTCAAGTCTGGGCATCAGAAGAAATTCTTGATGACCAATTCTGCCAGAGGATTCGGCCGATCTGACGATATTCGGGTGTCGGCGTATGTACTGCAGTGACAAGCTGCAGGCACCTCAACCGATCTGAGTGTGTGTGAGACGATGAGAAGGAACTCGTATAACATGCAGTAGCCTCAGCGTGGCTGTGAGAAACTGCGCACAAGGTACCCACTTGAGGCTGATTATATGCTCACGATCCAGGGTGATCAAGTGTGGACAGGGGGACTGAGCAAGTTACATGCATCAAGACACTAAATAATGTGCTCAAATGTCGCCTCGTCAATTATTTGTGGCACATCTTACACAGGGATTGTCATGCGAAATTCTGGTTAGTGGCGTTAATGGGGGGGGGAAAAAAGCTTCTCATGAGCGAGAATGAGTTCGTTTCTTCTCATACCGCTCAACTGGATGGAACTCAAACTCTCCGACACCTATACCAAATAGAATTCCAAGATAAGGCATATCCTTAGGGTGGAAAAAAGAAAATGTCAAAGTTTAGGACTTGTTATGATAAACTCATCTAAAGCCGCTCAATCTTTCTGTCGCCTAGGATCGTGGTCTCACATGTTACCTGTCACTTCGCTAACCCACCGCCTGAGACAAATTTGGTGCTGTTGAACTTGCTGTAGGCCTCTTTGAATAATCAGCCAACCTTTAGAGGCCCTCATTTCTTGCCCAGGATGGTTGACACTGATTCCTCCTATGGGAGGAGACTTATTCCCCAGATTCTTGATCGCCTAGCGAAGGCAGATCCAGAACGCATCGTCTACTCCATTACCAGCTTTTCTGCTGGCGTCCCAGCATTTAAGGATATTACCGCACGAGATTTTGCACGGGCCGTTGACAAAACAGCATGGTGGCTCCATAAAAATCTCAATGAAATGAATGCACCCCCCAACTGCGATCCGGCACTGGAGCATGCTGTAACACAGAAGCAGCCGAAGATCCAATCTTTGGGTTACATTGGGCCTCGTAAGTACGCACTTAACATTTATGGATCGAATATGTAGATCTCACACACGTTTAGATGATATCCGGCATGTGCTGTTGACCTATGGTGCTGTCAAGGCTGGCTGTGCTGTAAGTTGTCCCAGAGACCGTCATCGAGCAAACGATGCTAAATGAGTTCAAACAGGCCCTCTTTCTTTCTCCCAAGAACAATATTACCGGTGCGTTAGCTGTTCTCAATGCTTCAGATTGTAATATCTGGGTGAAGCCCCGAGAACAAGCAATGCTCCCCCTAGTGGAAGGGATTTTGCAGGAGAAGTACATGAGAGTTCTCGACCTCCCAAGCGTAAATGAGCTTCTGGATACCGAGTCAACAGAGCCATTCTTGTTTGATAAGACTTTCGGGAGTGCCATCAACGAGCCATTTTGCATATTGCACACTTCGGGAACTACTGGTGTGCCAAAGCCGATTCTTTGGACACACGGCTTGATCGGTACCATGGATGCCGTGAGACTGCTGCCTCCAATCGAAGGTGATGGTGGGATGGCTCCTTGGACGGACAATTGGAACGAAGGCGATCGGATCTACTCCTCCTTTCCTATGAGCCATGTAAGTGCACCTGCATATGATGCAAGCTGCGCCAGCTAACGTTCTTGATAGGGTGCCGGTGTAATCATGGATATACTTATGCCTTCTTTGTTCAATCTTCATTGTATTCTTGGGCCCGCTGGCGTCTTGCCTAATCTCGGACTGATCGATTCACTCACTGGTCATGTCGACATATGGAGTATGGTACCTTCACTTGTGGACGAACTTGGCGAGAACCCAGAAGTGTTGGCCAAGTTCAAGTCTTCCAAGTTCATTTGTGCCTCTGGTGGTTAGTAGCCTTGGCCATCTCGAAAAGCCATGCCCGTGAATCACTGACATTCATCTTCAGGTCCCGTCAGCCCCGCCATTGTTTCCAAGGTCAATGAAGTAGTCAGGGTACTCAACCTTACAGGCACAACGGAAGGTCTCTTTATCGGCAATCTTTGGGTTCCGAGAGAAGACTGGCATTGGTTTGCTTTTCATCCCTACTCAGGATTTGAGTTCAAAGAGGTGCAGCCTGGTGTATACGAACACTGGGTACACCGTAATGAGCACTGGGCTTTATTCCAGGGGATATTCTATACCTTCCCTGACCAGGACTCAGTCAATCTCAAAGATCTGTACATCAGACACCCAACGAATTCAAATCTCTGGGCCTTCAGTGGTAGAAGTGATGATGTCGTTGTACTTTCCAACGGTTACAAGATCTCTCCGTTGGACACAGAGGCTTTGGTTACCACGCATCCTGCAGTCGAAGGCTGCCTCATGATCGGCACTGGGAAACCTCAAGCAGGTCTTCTGATTGAGCTCAAGGATCACTCCGAAAAGAATAACGAGCTGTTCGATAGCATCTGGGCGATCGTTGAGAGGGCAAATAACTCCACTTTCCAGAAGAGTCGACTGCAAAGAGAGTATATAGCCTTCTCCGAGGTAGAAAGGCCCTTCATACGAACAGACAAACAGACCATCAAACGCCGCGCCACTCTAGATCTGTATGCAGACTTTATCGAGCGCTTCTACATCTCCCGAAGTGAGGAGGCTGAGGATGAAGATTTTGATGCATTTTCGATCGACACTACATCGATTGACACCGTAAGAGAATCGGTTTCTCATGTTATTCGGTCTGTTTTGCCAGAGGTTGAGGATTTTCCGGCCGACGAAGACGTCTTTGACCTCGGTTTGGACTCTCTTCTCGTTTTTCGAGTCATCAGAATCATAAGTGCCGTTACAGGGCTTGAGGAAAGGCTGGCTCCCCGCCATTTGTATGCTCACCCAACGATAGACGAGTTTTCTGTCCAGCTTCTCAGAATATTGGAAGAGGAGAAGGCAAAGAAGAGTGCGGCGGACTCATTGAGTGATGCGGAGACAAGCACAACGGCAAACACACCATGTTTAAGTATCGAAGCTGATAAGATGAAGAAGCTTGTAGCTGATCGCAAGCGACGTCTGGGATCCAAGATGAACCCATTTGATGCCGTTAATCCCAATCACTACATGGGTCTCAACTTCTACTTCGCTCTTCTGCCAGGCGTCAGCTTCGAAGAAGCCTTTGCCAAGTTACAGGCTGGACTTGTTCGTGCCTTTGAGATCATTCCCGAGCTTGACGGCAGAATGATGCTGGCCTCGGAGCACGAGTTTGGATATAAGAAAGGCGAGTATCGCCTTACAATACCTCCTAACCCGTTGCCAGCCTCTTCCAAGCCGAGGCAGTTGGTCTACAAAGACCTTTCTCGGGTCCTTCCGTCGTTTGGGAAGATGCGTCAAGCGGGCTTCTCGCCATCTTTGTTCAGCGATGACCTTGTACTAGATTGTCCACCTTTCCCTCCGATGCCAGCAGATATACTTGTCGCACAGGCCAATTTCGTTGAAGGAGGGTGCATTTTGGCCACCAACTTCATTCACACTTGTCTAGATGCTGTTGGCGTCATGGTGGCAATTAGAGTATGGGCTGAGTGCTGTCGGTATCTTGACGGCGATGAGACGGCAACGTGTGACTGGTTCGACCCTGAAAGCTTCAATCATGATCTTCCTGAGATTATTTGGGAGCAAGAAGGATATGCAAAGCCGGTTCATGAGGTTGATCCTGGCACGTGGGGGTTTCTTCCATTCACGCCCGAGATTGGCGTCGACCTGCGCAATGGGACAGCCTCTCACGACGAGATCATGGCTGCCAAAAAGCCTCGTACTACGCAAAATATCCTCCCTCCCGCCCCTATGTTCCCGGGAAGCCCAGTATGGCCCGCTGCTCCGAGCGAGCGATCACTCGGCACTACAGTCTTCCTTCTTGCCGGGGAGAGCATCCATAAACTCAAGCAAGAAGCCCTGGCGGATCCTGGGACCAAAGGTGTCTCTACATCAGTGATTGATATTGTGCAAGCCTTTTTCTGGCGTGCATCGATCAGATCGAGATACAGAGTGGCTAAGGAAATCAGAAACCAGACGTTCCAGCCTGATGAGCTGTCGATTCTCGAAATGCCAATTGACGGTCGGCCTTACTTCTCGTCACTGTTGCCGTCGTCCTACATGGGCAGCTTGCTTGTTATGAACCGCCCAGTCATGCCTATCGAAACTCTCTGTTCTCCCGAAACAAACATCTCACAGATTGCGCGCGTGATTCGAGAGGCAGCTGCACGAATCACACCGTCACTTGTCCATGACACATTTACTCTACTTCGTTCTATGACGGACTATAGCAAGCCTGCCACAGCAAACATGGGTCTCGAGCACATGAATGCCATGATTTCCAACATGATGCTGTTTCAGACAAGCGACATCTCGTTTGGTGACTCATTCTTTGAGGGGGGAAGCCCGGAAGCAATGCGGCCACAGATTGAACGTGGTCATAGACGATTCCGGTTCTTGGTCATCTCTCCGATGAGGAAGGATGGTGGCGTGGAGCTTGTGCTCGGAACCTTGCCGGAGGAATTAAACATGCTCATGAGTGATGAGGAGTTCACTAAGTATGCAGTCTTGTTGGATCATAAGCGAGCTTGAGCTCTTGGCTGGGCACTTTCGGGTACACGGAGTGATCTGTATGTATAGATAGAGATTTATGATAGAGAGATGAGACTTGACTTACATTTCTTCCAATAAACTCGAACCTGAGTGGCAAGTTAGCTTCAGTCACCTCCCTAAAAGATGAAAATGCTTAGACAAGTTTAGGATAATTTATGATAAGCTTAGATGACTCGTCTACCCACTCTTGAAAGATTCCCAGCAACGAATTCCAAGAGCTTGATTCACAAGGGTCGTGCAGCCCTGTCAGGCAGCTCAAATTAGCTCTGCGTCAATACAAGGGGCCCTCAAGAGGCGCCACCAACAACTTGCTCATACCCGAGCAGATTCAGGCGCTAGTCCTGCACATGCAAGCTCCATCCCATTGCATGCCACGATGATCTAGGCAATTAGCTTTCAAGGCTTGGCGATACGATAACATGAAGCTACAAGGGCTGTGTGGATACGATAGCAGGTGGCTGGAACGAAATTGTCGCTGTTTTGGTGATTTGAGTGAATTTGAGCTAAATCTTGATTGGTGGGCATCAGCATGATGCTGATACCAGCAACTCAGCACAAGCCACAAGGGTCATTTTTTCAATCAAATCTCTTGAGACAGGGCAATAATGAGAAGGTATTTGTTCTGAATTCGCTTCTTCTGTGGACTCTTTGTCGTGGTAACAATACCGTCAGTCCTTTAAATGCGAAGTCGCATGTTAACACCTCCTACCCTACCTCCGATTCTTTCCATCCATCACGACTGCCTCTCTCTCCTCAGTCATCCCTCAACCCTTCCCAGCTTTCTTTTGTTCAATCTCAGCCTCTACAGCCATTTTCAAGTAGCCCTGGCACAGCTGGCGACTGTCGTTCTCCCAACATGTCCTCCACCGTCGACTCTGACACGAAAGTGTTGCACCAAGTCCACGACAAGCCCCACGATGATCCTGAAAGAGACACTGAAAGCCCGGTCAACGACACGGTAGACGTCAACTTCCAGCATGGCGTACAAAACATCGAAGCCGTTACCCTCTCGTGGTCCAGAACCGCGCTGATGGTCGCTTTCGTCCTCATCTGGCTCGTCTACTTCGTCCAAGGTCTTGTCTCGGGTATCAGCAGCGCGCTGATCCCATATGTTACATCCGCTTTTGCAATGCACTCTCTTACGCCGACTACCAGCGTTATGAGCTCTGTCATTGGAGGCGTCACCAATCTGAGCATCGCAAAGACTCTCGACATCTTCGGCCGACCTCAGGGCTTCTTGTTCTGTGCTACTCTTGCAACACTTGGACTTATCATGTCGGCCGCCTGCAACAATGTTGAGGCTTATGCTGCGTCTCAAGTCTTTTACACCGTCGGCATCAATGGAATAGGCTACAGTCTCAGCGTCTTTATCGCTGATACTACCTCTCTTCGCCATCGAGGGCTTATCCAGTCACTTTGTGGCTCTCCGAGTATCATCACAGCCTGGTTGGGTGGTCCAATCTCTACGGCATTCTTGAACGGCGCTGGTTGGAGATGGGCCTTCGGCATGGAGAGTATCCTTGTTCCAGGTGTTACCATTCCTTTGTTCGGTCTTTTCATGCACCATTACCTGGGAGCCAAGAAGCAAGGCATCATTCCCAAGCGAGAGTCGCAGGGCTTCTCTTACTACATTCGCGAGTTTGACGTTGTTGGCCTTCTCAGTCTTTCTGCTGGTGTCGCCCTTTTCCTCCTACCATTCAATCTCTACGCCTTGCAATCTAAAGGATTTGGCTCGACCATGATCATTTGCTTCTTTGTGTTCGGGATTCTCCTTCTAATCTTCTTCGGCATCTGGGAAAGGTTCTTCGCCAAAGTTTCCTTCATCCCTTGGAGATTTCTACAGGATCGCACAGTTGCTGGTGCATGTCTCCTCTCCTTCACTCTCTTCTTCAGCTACATGTGCTGGGGCATGTACTTCAGCTCCATCCTTCAGGTCGTCAACAACCTCAGTGTAACACATGCTAGCTATGTGGTATCGACATACACCGTTGGCGGCTTCATTTTCGCCATCTTTGTCGGCATGGTGATGTCTTACACTGGGAACTACAAGGCTGTCACGCTCTATGTGGCCCTTCCTCTATCCATACTCGGATCCGGTCTTATGATCTATTTCCGTCAGCCGGATCAGAGTATTGGCTATATCGCCATGTCTCAAATAATTATAGCCTTTGGAAGCGGTGCTATCATGATAACTGACGAGATCGCCATTCTTGCCGCTGTTCAAGAGCAGCAGTATTTTGCCGTGGCTATCGCGCTGGTTTCCATGTGTGGCAGTATTGGATCGGCCGTTGGGTTGACTGTGTCATCAGCTATTTGGCAAGATATTCTCCCCAAGAAACTTGCGGAGTATCTCCCCGAGGAGGATCTTCCTAATCTGCCTATGATTGCGATGGATATTGTAACTCAACTATCGTACCCAGTTGGATCGCCGACTCGGCTCGCAATTCAGCATGCCTACGGCGATGCACATAAATACTTGTTCATTGCTGGCACTGCGGTCTGGGCTCTTGGCATTCTTGGGGTCGTCATGTGGAAGAACATTAACATCATCAACATTAAGCAGACCAAGGGTCGGGTCGTCTAAGGCTGTGTGCCACTGGAGGAAGGTCTGGTAGAAGTCGCACCAAAGGCAGCTTGTTTTGTTTCTGTAGCAATCAATCTAGTATATACATCAATCTTTCTGGCAATGCAGTCAGTCAGATATCAGCCTGACATCGGATTCCAGTTGACTCATTCTCGATGCTGACAAATCGCTCACCGCGAGTTGCTTACCCCTCACTGTCGCCATAATCCCTACCCTTACAATAAGCTGACCGTGCTCTGGTCGTAGTTTCAATTAATTCTAAAGCATGTCTCCTCCTACCAAGTATGCCGTTGCATTGTTTCCCGGGTTCCAAGCCCTGGATGTGTTTGGGCCTTTGGACGTCCTAAACTTCACATCCAAGCGACAACCTCTCAAACTCTCACTCCTCCATACGGATCTCAATCCCGTTTCTACGCTGGAAGATGACTCTCCTGGCCGTATCGGACAAAGTGTTGTCCCAACTCATACTTATGATAATGCACCGGAGGACATTGAAGTCCTGCTCGTACCTGGAGGGAGGGGTTCGAGAAACCCAGAAAACGTGAAAAGAGTCCGGGAATTTGTCAAGGAGAGGTACCCTAAACTCAAGTTCCTTTTAACGGTCTGCACTGGTAGTGCCATCGTAGCCCAGTCGGGTCTACTTGATGGAAAGGAAGCAACTTCGAATAAAAGATCCTTTGACTGGGTATGTTGTCACGATGCCAAGATGTTTTGTCACTCACCAGTGATAGGTTGAGACGCAAGGGCCTAATGTCATATGGGTGCGAAAGGCAAGATGGGTCGTCGATGGCAATATTTGGACGTCATCTGGTATCTCAGCTGGTATTGACATGATATATGCCTTCATTGCAGAGCAGTATGGACAAGAAATCGCAGATGACACTGCAGACGGCTCTGAGTATGTCCGCAACACCGACCCCGAATCAGACCCGTTTGCCGTCTAGCGACGCCTCGCTCCTCTAATTAGATAGGGAGGCTCTCTTGATGGCCCCTATAGTGGGCCGTTATCTCAGAAGTCAAAATCTCAGAAGGTTTATCTGCCTCCGTGGTGCCATTGCGGCCTTGATCAAGCAGTACTGGCAGTATTGATGATAAAGGCAGCAATAGCGCCACGGGGGCAGATGTACTTTCTATGATGTTGATTTCTAAGATGATGGCCTACTGTAGAGGCCTCGCTGCTTAAGTCTTTAGAGTAAAGTTGAAAGCTCGATGGCCTTGTACAACTCAACGGCAAGGGAAAAGAAAATGTCTATTAGATAGTTATTCCCCTGATCGCAAGCAAGATTATATCCTACAAGTTCTTGGCTTTTTTCACTAGGTTTATGCAATTCAAAAATCCAAAGAGTTACAAATTTCTAGGTCTATGGTATTTTCAGTAAGATTGATGATATATGAAAAAAGCTCTATCTCGTACCCTTCCCATCTTTAAACATTTACAATTGGGATGATAACCTTGCTAGGATAATCTCCGCCGTAATGAATCTTGTGCTGTCCCTTGTTCTTCTCACTATCTGGCCTTGGCTTGGAGAACGCGGCAACTTCAGTGAACCCAGGGTACTGTCCCAAGATATCTACCTGAAGGGTCTGGCCCTCCTCGTAGTCCACTCCCATGCACCAGATACCAATGTCGAGTTTGACCACTTCACCCTTGGGAACCTTTTGCACCTCATCATGGGGGTGGAAAGGGAACTGAGGATGTATCGATCGCTTTTCGTCAATCTTCCGTTGCGACGCTCGCAGAATGCCCATAGCGCCGTTGTGTAATGTGAGACTTGAGCGATCTTTCTCGTCCATCGCGTCCACCGAATCCACGGGAGTCTTCTCAATAGGGAACTGTAAGTGGCTCAACTCCTTGCCGTTCTTGTCGAGCTTGCGAACTTGTACAAAGATAACCATATCGTCTAAATCATCACAGCTCATGTATAGCTCAGCTTTGGGCATTCCAATGATTCTTGTGTGCTTATCAAAAGTATATCGGAACTTGGCGATAGACCAGCGATCTTCAGAGTTGTAGGTCTTGATACCTGAAGATGGTGCACTGTCTAGAAGTGCATCGTTGTCTCCAAGGTAGAATGAGCGATAGTCGGTGTCGGGGACAGGGAAGTCGGGGAGCTCGATGTTGCTCTTGACCTTTCCTTCGTCAAATTGGAGAGTTGTCCAGCGAACTCGAGGGGTCTCCTCCCAGTCGTTATCAATACCCTTGAGGTACTTGTCGAAGTATTTCTATGGTCATGTCAGCAGATGGCATTTAGCGTAGAACAAATCACTGACCTTGAGCTCGGGGTAGCTCTCCTTCACCGAGTAAAGCTCAAACCATTCCTGATGTCCACACCACTTAATCCACTTCTTGTCGCTTCCCAGCTCCATCCATCCACGCACAGCACCCATGGTGTGAATCTGGCTGAGGTCGGAACCTGTGATAAAGACAGGAATGTTGATCTTGGAGAAATCCACACGCTTATCGTTCCAGTAGGCATTAGCCTGAGGGCTTCTTCGATACATCTCTGCAAAGTCTTCAACGCCATGTTGGCCTTTGATAACAAGAGTTGTGATAAGATCGAAGTTGCTCATAGTGAACCAGCCTCCTCGGCAGAACTGCTCCCGGAAAATATCTCCAGATCCCTCCCAAGGCGCAATTGCCTTTAATGAAGGGGGATTTTGCGCAGCAGCCTGCCATTGCATAATGGCCAGATATGAGTTGCCAGCCATGCCGACGCTGCCATTACACCAGGGAAGCTTAGCAAGACCCTCGATGACATCGTGAGCATCCTCAGCTTCTTGTGCACCCATACAGCACGCGTCGCCGTCGCTGTTGCCGGCTCCACGGGCATCAACATGCGCAATTGCATAGCCCTGGTTCACCCACCAAGCAGGGTCAAGACCCTCGAACTTCTCCAAACCACTGACGTCGTCCTTTGTCAAACAGCAAGCCCATGTGCACACATTGAAGATCATGTCAATGGCTGAGTACTTCTTGCCATAAGGAGACCAAGAGATGATGACAGGAACCTTTTCAGAACCCGTCGGCCGATAAATATCGACATAAAGGCGGCAGCCGTCACGGACGACGATTTCGACATCGTGATCAATGCGGACGTCAGAGTCAAGAGGTCTTGCGTCGAAGGGTCTGGAGCCCTTCTTCAGCACCTCAGACTTTCCTGGGGTGGGTTCAACGTAGCCATTGTCGCCAACCTCAGGCTTGTTGAGAGGCTTGTAAGCAACCTGAACGGGAGGCGGCATGTTGGCGTAGGGAAGCGTGAAAATGAGGAAAATGGATGTTTCAAAGGTAACAGAAAGGCTTCTTTGTGATAATTTCTGTAAAGAGGGTCTGGGTGAATACAATAATCAGAATTGGCAAAGTATTTGGCTGGCTACTGTTGACACGAGATTGGAGCCTATCTTTAAGCTCTCTTCACCTTCAATAATTATCTCAAGATTCACTGCGGAGTTGAGAGGCAAACTCACTAATTTTCTGGATCCGCATGGTTCGGGTCGGGCTAAAAGACCCCACGGGGAGATTGAGGGGAAGATCGCGGAGACGCAATGCGGTTGATCATGCAACGCCAGGCGGATATCATCATCCTTATTCCCTGTGTTATAATTGGTTCTTCAGTTGTCTGGACCCTGTAGACCCCGCGCCAGACCAAGTGTTTACCCTTATCAAGTGGCTTTTGCAACGGTCATCTGAGTTAATATCCGAGGTCGAGACTACAATGAGGAGAAGTCTCCAAATCCGAACCGAAACGAAAAAGGCCGGACCGAAAATTAGTGAAAGACAATTAGCCTTTCGCTTCGCCAGTCAGCAAAAGATGATTCCGAACCGAGAAAGCCCTCGCTACCCCAGATCTCCGCGTTCTGAGTCCCCGGGTCAGAGATATAACTAAGGAACCTTCAGCCTCAATCCATTCTTAGCGCTTCATCATCAAACATCACACTTCCATCTTCACTTCATTGTATCATTCACATCACAATCCATCATGTCCACCACTACTACAATGCAGATGGAGCAGACCGTCGCTGCTCGCTTCGAGACCAAGGATCTCGTCGAGTTTGACCCCAATGTCGTCTACGGCGACTGGAGAGATGAGTTCCACAAGACAGGCTGTGTTCTGATCAAGAATGTCATCAGCAAAGAGAAGGCTCAATACTACTGCGACAAGCAGATTGAGTGGCTCAAGAAGTTTGAGCTTGGCTTCGATGAGAAGGACCCCAGCACCTGGAATGCGGATCATCTCCCCGTCAGCTTCAAAGGGGGTATGTACTATGGCTATGGTGCTACACACGAGAAGATGGCTTGGGAAGCACGAACCGAGCCCAAGGTTGTTGAGATCTTCGAGAAGCTCTGGGGAACCAAGGAGCTCCTGTGCTCTTTTGACGGTCTCAATGTTTCCCTGCCTAACCGCACCGATATCACTTGGAGCCCTTGGCCTCACTGCGATCAAAACCCCGAGCGCAAGGGGTAAGTGACCCTTCCGAGTTACCCCAGGTTCTTACTAATCCGAACCCAAAGTATGCAAGCTGTGCAGGGTCTTCTGAACTTTGCCCCCAACGGCCCCAAGGACGGTGGCCTCATGCTCATGAAGGGCTCTTCCAAGCTCTTCAATGAGTTCTTTGCTCAAAAGCGTGACTCTGCTGATCATGAGGATGCTCCTCCTCCTGAGATTAAGTACATGGACTTGTTCATCTTCAGCGAGAAGGACGTCAAGTGGTTTGAGGAGCGAGGCTGCACTATGTACAAGGTCGACATGGAGCCCGGTGATTTCGTTCTCTGGGACTCTCGTACCATGCATTACGCTCGATTCCCCGAGGGTGATCAAATTCGACATGTTCAGTACATCTGCAGTAAGTTGCGCGTCCCAGGTTGGCCCGAGCCTTGACTAACTCCAACTCCAAAGTGACACCACGACAATTCGCAACAGAAGAAGCTCTCAAGGCCAAGGCCTTGTGCTTCGAGCAGTACATGGGTACCACCCACTGGCCTCATTGGTTAGTAAATGATGCTTGTTTTCGTTGTTCGTTGCTAACTCATTCCTAGCAACATCCGCATCGCCCAGGAGAAGCCCATGAGGAATGGCGAGATCTGCCCCAAGTACCGTACAGAACCATTTGAGAAGCCCGAAGTAACAGATCAGATACTTCGATTGGCGGGTGTCAAGCCTTATGATGAATGATGGAAAATATTGGGAATGGGTCGTGGGGAAGATTGAGAGCATAGATCATGTCATAGTATTTGAGACTTTTCGCAATACATTTTGTTCTGCATACAAAAAGCTGCCCTTTGTCGCGCCTGCACTAAATCTAGTCTAAAGATTACAAATCTAGTCTGAACAGTTACCAGTTTTATCCTAAAGATCGATATTACCTTGGATGTAGGCCTATGAGTTGAGTATATTGGTTGTTAATCCTTCGGATCATTTCCGCAAACAAATTTGGCGGGAACTTGACAAGAACGGCAAGATGTTCGGTTCGAGTTCTGACTACACACAGCTTCGAATAAAGACTTCTTCGTGATATTTCCAATCAATAGTTCATGATAGGCCAAGTCTGCCCAGAACTTGGCATGGGGGGACTCGCAAGAGTCTGGATCCGGTTCGGTAGCAACACCATAATCCGGGGTATGATCCGGGGTAGCAGTTCGGTTCGTGATGCCTCTAGCCTAAATCATCACAAACCGCACTAATCGTACCGAGATATCGGGATGTGGTCCCATGCGGGGAAACAAGGTTTGCGGGGAGTAGCACTAGCCAAGGCCATGAGATTGCGCGCGCAAGGACTTCACCTCCTGTCGTGTTCTGTTATCTCTTGGCCTCGTCCCTTTCTCTATAAAGTCTGGCGGTGCAGCCTCGTTGGATCATTCCTCACCACCACCTTCTGCATCGCAACATCAGAGAACAACTACTACCAAGGCCAGCATCATGGATACCAAGTCCGATGTCAATCATGTCGAGAGTATCTCGAAAGATTCTCTCGACGTGATTCAGGTCACAAAGTCGAAGATTGAGGTCAGCGGAACTGTCAAACTGATAGAAGGAAAGGCGATCTACATCCCAACGCCCACTGCAGATCCTCAAGGTAAGGCTATGCTCCTCTTTGAGTACTCAGCCAATTGCTGACAGGTCAGATCCCTTGAACATGAAGATGTGGCAAAAGGCTCTCGTTCTCATTGTCATCTCCCTATGTACGTATAATCCTCCATCGTCACTCAGAATCGCAAACTCACACACCGCAAGTCTCAACAATTGGCCTGTCATTGGTGTCAGGATTCGGAGGTCTCTTAGGCTTCTACATTCCCGGCTACGTCGCCGTTGGCAAGGACTACGCCGACATCACTCACCTCATGACTTTTCCTACCCTCTTCATGGGTATCGGTAATCTCATTGGTATGCCTCTCGGTATCGCGATCGGTCGACGAAGCGTTCTTCTCGGAGCTACAATCATCATGATCCTCAGTGCTGGTCTCTGCGCAGGAGCTACCACCTATGAGTGGCATCTTGCTGGACGCCTCATCCTTGGACTCTCAGCTGGGCAGAGTGAGGCTCTTGTTCCCATGATCACACAGGTAATACCTCTTACTTTCACAACCTGACGATGTCTAATACCTAGATAGGAAATCTTCTTCCTTCACGAGAGAAGTACCTGCATGATGATCCAGCAGACTATTCAGACCATCCTGACGACTGTCTTCACTATCTTTGCCAGTCCCATCGCCGAAGCCATCACACCCCAATGGTGGTATGGTCTTGGTGCTTCACTCTCCGGTGTCTCCTTCGTCCTCGCCCTCTTCTTCGTCCCCGAGACCAAGTATTACCGCCCCAAGGCTGCGTACCAAGCTGGCGGAAGTTCCGATGATGAGAACGTTGTTGAGGTCTGCACCGAGCGCCCCGAACTTGACTATGTCAACTTTGCCCCCCGCACATTCCGATCCGATATGAGACTCTGGGTTGGCAAGCCTGAGTGGAACAAAGTCGTTGAGATTTTCACCGTAAGTTACTCGCCCCTCGTGGTCTAGAACCCTCTAACACACACTAGCAAAGCTTTGCCCTCATCCTTTTCCCCAATGTTCTCTGGGCCCTTTGCCTCAACGGCCTTACTCTTGGTGTCAATATTGCTATTGGAACGACTTATGGATCTATTGTCACCGCCCCTCCTTACAACTGGCCCGAGTCATCCACCAGCTATGCCAACGCTGGTCAGATCGTCACCTCGCTCATCGCACTCCCTTGCTTCGGTTTCGGCTCGGACAAGCTCATCAAGTGGTTCGCGGGCCGACGCAATGGCATCCACGAGCCTGAGATCCGTCTGATTCCCCTTGCTTTCCCGATTGTCGTTGGTGTCTTTACTGCTGTCTTATACGGACTTGGTGCTACCTATCCAGAGAAGTACCACTGGTTCACCTATGTCTGGGCACTTGCTGCGTGAGTATCTCCCCATTCTCAAAACAGAAGACCCAAATTTCTAACTACTCATAGCTACTATTTCGCGTTTGTCGGAGCCAACATTGTCGCTATCACATATCTTCTGGACAGTTACCCTCAGCGAGCCGGTCCCCTCCTGGTCATTATCTGTGCCCTCCGTGGTGTCATATCATTTGGCGTCAGCTACGCAATTACTCCCTTCACCGAGAGAAATGGGTACGATGGCGCTTTCGGTGTCTTTGGTGGCTTGACTGGTGCATTGGGAGTCCTCGGTATCTTCGTCTTCATCTTCGGTAAGAAGATCCGAAAGTTCACTGGAAGGTTCTGTGAGGACAAGGACAAGGCCGAGTAAACTTATCTGAAAGAGTTATAATACCGAAGTTGCAACGGCAGTGCCTGTTTTAGTCTTCAATTACTGTTCTGATTGAATGAAGGAGTGTTTAGTGGTTAATATGAATATGATTATGATACCGTCAGATCAGTTTCTCATTGCATTTATAACAAAATGATATGTCTTGGCCATGCAGAAGATGCCATGGCAACAGATTTCCAGCATTGATAGAGTACCGAAAAAAGATAATAGAAGACTATCCGTAACTTGACAGCCTATCTTAATTTCTATGGAGCAATATCTCGAAAATGGCCATGTGCTTTAGTGCTTCCGGGCCATTGTCTTCCCGATATATGCCCGACTGAAAGAAGCATGTACTCTCAAGTGTCATTTACTGAAAGTCTCTCTGTAAAAGAATGCATGTTTGGCTGTAAAGTCAGGATGTCAAAGGTCTGTACAAATATGAAACAAAATATTGATATTGCTTAGTCTTTTACTAACTGAATACACCGTCAAGGGTTTGCGGTTCCATTCTTCTGACGCTCTTCCCAATCCTCAGCTCCGTTATAATCACAATTGTATCTCATAAACTGAGCAGGATCAAGATTCACCTTCTTGCTCACTCCGTCAGTCGCTGGCTTCGCCTGCTCCCTGCTAAACTTCTGGATCAGAGATACTCTATCATATCTGGCAGCAAAGACTCTCTCCAAAGCAGCGCCGACCTCGTCCCTCGATTGTACGTTGGCCAAGAAGGCGCAGACAGCCTCCGCATCCTCGATGCTCTGTGATGCGCCTTGCCCTTGAGTAGGAAGCATGGCATGTGCAGCGTCACCAATCAGGATGGTTCGACCCTTTACCCAACGTGGAAGAGGGTCGATATCTCTGAGCTGCCACAAGCCGATGTCTGGAGCAGCTCTGAAGATATCGTGGAGCCACGAAGGGAAATCTGAATAAGCTTCTAGCAGCTTCTCGATGCTTCCAGGAGCTACCCAGCTGTCTGAACTCTCCTCTGCAAGCTTTTCGTCTGGTACTAAAGCAACAATACCGTACAGCTTGCTGTTTCTTCCAGGTCCCATAATCACTCTTCGATCGTGACCCATGATCATGGTTGTCTTGGGCACTCGGGGGTCCAGGAGTTGATTTGGTAGAGAGAGCCCCTCAAGATTCTCAGTTGGGATCAGCATTCGATAAGCTGACGTGCCAGTCGGGAGAGCACTCCTCTTCTCGCCTACCACGGCAGTTCTCACAACACTATGAATACCATCGGCACCAATGATGAGGTCGCCGTGAATCTTCTCGCCCGAGTCCAATGTCACGATGCCTTCATCACAGTCGACACTCGCGACTTGGCAACCTGTGCGAACATCTACAGGATTGCCATAAGCTTCTTTGCTTGCTGCAGCGGTTCCCAGAGCTGCTTGTAAATCTTGCCTGTGATAAAGCATACGCTCGGCACCGAACTGGCCCTTCTGGAAGGGCAGTTCTCTCACCAAGTTGCCATCTGCATCAAAGATTCTGAAACCCTGGTCGGCTTGAGGCTCGGCACTCTCAAGGAAAGGATCAAGCTTCCACTTAGTGATGATCTTGCTAGCGTTGGGCTGTAGCGAGATCAAAGCGCCGACCTCGCGTAGGAGGCGAGAGCGCTCAAGCACAGTAATGCGCCTGTTGGGATGTCTTAGAGCAAAGGCCTGGGATGAGTTAGCTAGGGTTTCAAGGCCTCTGAGGTTCGCTAAACTTACGGTTGCCAGACCTGCGATGCCTCCACCAACAATCACAACATGTAGTTCAGGCATGCTTCCCATGATGAATTTGGTATGGTATCGAGATATTGCGCTTAACTTTTTTGTGACCCTAACAACGATACTGATCTTGCCAATCGCATCTTATACGGTGATGCCAAGGGTCTCGTTAGGGGCCACGCTAGGTACGGTAGCATCGCTTGGTCCGAAGATCAACGGAGCAGCAAACCGAGTCCGAACCGAATCGAACCGAAGGGACCGCTACAACACAAACCGAGATCGGTCTACAAGGTCAACCCCTCACTTCACTAAGAGAAAGTTAACCTTTTACAAGATAACATGGAGCATTGACAAAGGATGCAGCTCTAATGAATGACATGACGCGTGTCGCCGCCGTAGATGAAGAATGAACGCGGCTAATAGTTTCGGTATTTCAAGTTTTATAAAGACTGACTTGAAGCCTCGGGCATAATCTGAAGCTGGGGGATACATATTCCAGGTTGGTAGTCAGTTCTTACAAGCATCTTAAAGCGTGCAAAGTATCATCACAAGAGTTATCGTCAAGTTATGTATTCTACTGAGATCAACACTTTCAACTGTCCCGTCTCGATCTGGCTCCCGTCCATATTCACAGGCGTGACTGGTAGGATACTGAATAACCCGTGGCTTTCCTACCGTCATGAGCTCATGTAGTGCAAAATATTATACGTTGGGCGCTCCATCACAATGAGGATTATGATAGAACGTGCGCTGTATCTCTGACAAAACATATGCATTCTGATGTCTTTATGCTACAGTAACTACAAACTCCATTCATTATGATCACGACCCCCTTCCTCCTTAGCTAGCCTCTGCCTTGATGTAAGGAATACCCGTCAACTTGAAAGCCCTCTCGTTCAGAACGGGCTCGTGCAGGGGTCTGTCGCGTACTACGTGATCAGGCTTGCCGTTGCGCTTGGCCTCGTTAGAGCCGAGGTGGCGAGCGTTGGGCCAGTGCTGGGCTTTTTAGTACTCGAAACGAAATAGATGGGTAGGAATGAACTCACTGTTGTGCCGACTCTTCGCTCAAAAGCGTCCTTCTTGCGGATGAGATCCTCTTGAGACGCCTCAGACACGGGCATGAAGCAAGTGTAGATTGCGAAACGGTCCTGTTGGCTCTTCACAGGAATGTTATAGTGAGGGGTTCGGGAATCCCAGAGGATCAGGTCACCAGGCTCAGCCTCGACCTTGTACCACTCGCAGCCATGCTCCTCGAGCCACTTCATTCCCTTATCCGTGAATCCATACCACTCCTTAGTCCAGGCGGGAATGCGCTCTTCAGTACCTCGGATCTCATCGTGGAACTGCTTGCTCTTGGTGTGGCCGCCCTTTGCGACAATGAGACCGCCGTCATTGGGGCCGTTGGGGAGAAGGTTGACAAGTCCTTGGAGGCAGCGGAATCCAGGCACATCGGGGTCCTGATCTTGATGAGGCCAGGGCTTGTTTTCGGGAAGGTTCTCTCTGTTGGCGAAGCCGTAGTTGATCGCGTCGAAGGAGACAATGAGATCCTCAGATCCAAGAGCCTTCTCGAAAGCTCCTACAACACCAGGCTCGGATCGAACTCCCCAGACAAAGTCCTCGTGGGCGGCGCCGTAGTTCAGAAGCATACCCTTCTCGTTGATGACGGGAAGCTTGTCGGGGTGAACACTTGAGGGGTCGTTTCGGTTGTATCCGAGGCCGCTGTGAATTGTCAGTAAACACTCAGGTACTTGCGACGCGGTCGTATACTTACAAGCTCTCAATCAGACCGTACATACGGTTAGCGTAGCTCAGAGCGCGCTCCCTGGGGATAGCGCCCTTGACAACGGCATACCCGTCACGGACAAGGTCATCTCTCCAGTCGCCATAACGCCTGTTGTTGCCATCGATCACGATGCGCTCAAGTCCCTCAGGGCGGAGCGTTAGGGTTGGGTGCTCCTCAGTAGCGGTGGTGGTGGTGGTGGTTGCTGAAGGGGCCATCTTATATACTGATACTTGCTTAGGATGAAGTTTGAACCAGATGCTTCAGTGGTAACCTGTTGGCTTGGATTGAAGTTGAAGGTCGAAATTCCCATTCCTCTTTATATCCAGCTCGAAGAAGCGGCTCTTCGGCCCCACAGAGTCCAAATCTCTGGTGCGTAGACTAAAACCTGGGGTAATGCAGGATCAGCAACGAGGGAATAGAATGTCCGAACCGAACCAACCGAGTTCAACCGAGCGGACGAGTTCGCAAATTTTGTAGTGAGGCTTTCATCTCGGTTCTGTATCAATCATTTGACCATGCCTGTCGTGGATTTCGCCTCACCGCTGGGCTAGAACACTGTTTCCCGCGCCGAGACCCGTGAACGGCTGGTAGATCAAGAACCCCGTGGAGAGCTTCGGCGGCTCGCATTACGTGATATGATCCCACGTAAATGACCCAACGGTCACTTTTCTTCTCTAACTATTAGATCATAACGGTATCAGGCGACTTCGCTGAGTGCACATACCCGTGCTGCTGCATGCGATTATCTCTTATAGATGTCATCTAGTACGTGAGGAACTGGCTGATGTCAGGGTCAAGGGTCTACTAGCCATGGGCACAGCATGCGGGATATTAGTATAGTATTTGGGCTTGTCTCTCGGTGGTTACGATTATCTGAACAGCGGTTGAGAATAGAGTGTAAGAATCGTGCGTTGCGCGTCTCACGAGGTAGGAAGATCCTCGAGGCATCGCCAGTAACCAGTGACGAAACTGTTCCAACACAATATTTCACTACTGTCAGACTAGCCTGAGAAATATCGATATGAGGCTATTAGATCTTAGTACAAAATTAGGGTTTTAGTTTGCCTCACCTTGGCAAGGGGATCATAAGTTGTCACAAGAAAGGACCATTATTCCCCAAGCCTTTTCCCTTGCAATCCGACTGACAACCTATCCATGGATGATAGGCAGTTTCCGAACCTCTCACGTACGGTAAGCTTACACAATGAGCCCATATCATGGAGTCCGAGCGGCTCGGCTCGGTGTGCATGGGAATGAAACCGACGAGGATGGTCGTTTGGAGTTTTATATCAGGGATGCACCCGCCGGCGACCGACTGCTTTACACTGAAACGTTCCAGTCTTCTGCCAAGTCGCCTATGTTGAATCATCTGCCGCAGATATATAAATCAGGCTCTTTCGTCAATTCATTACTGCAGAGGGTATCTAATCCGAAGTCATAATATGCTTGGGTAAGTTCATGATAAACTCGGGGAGTCTTTTCACCATTCATACACTATCTCAGCACATCCCTTGATCTCCAATAGTGGCAAAGTCGCTCTCCATCACAGCCCAGAAGTGATCCAAAGGCATGGCCTGGAAGGGGTCCTGGAAGTACTCCAACGGATCAAACACGAACGAATCGGTCCCGACATCACCAAACTGATTTGGCGATAACATCCTCTGATCGTTATTTGTGGCCTGAAGGTCTGGCTGTGGAGGTCTTTGTGTTTGCTCAACAGAAGAGCTATTATCGCCCGACAAGACTTGGTTCACCCGCTGCGTCAATTCGAGAACGCCTTTCACGAATTCGCTGTGTTGCCCGACTCTTCGATAACAATCTGCGACATAATCCGATGCGATGCGCACAAGCTCCCCGTCGCTGCGGCCCATGCGCTTGTGAGGCTTCTTGAATGTCTGTAGCGCGAGGGTTGTAGCAGCAAGGAAGGTCGGTGTAGGTGTTAGTAGAGGAAAGTCAGGTTGGGAATCTGCAAACTCTGCGACTTGGGTTACGATAGACCTTGCAGCTTCCACGCAAGTTGTTTGGCTTTGCAGCAGTCGTGTTGTGCTAATCTTGGCCTCGTGCTTTTGTACCTCGTTGCTGAAAGAGGCTTCGGGGAAGAGGAGAGATGCTCGTAGGAGAGTAATTTGAGCCTGTTCCAGATGCGTCAGTAGTTGCAGTGCCATTCGGCAGAAGAAACTTACTTGATGAAATTGTAGAGAAAGAAAAACCGCGAATGAATGCTCTTCTGAACTTTTGGGGGTGCTCTGATTTGCCTTTGCATCTTCCGACGCCTCGTCAAGCCAATCAACAAGCGCCTGATCAAGCTCTGAGATGCCTGACAGGAACTCCAAAGCGGTCTCTGCTCTGCGCTGAAAGATGTGCTCACTAATCTTACCGACTAGCAATGAGAGCGACACCCATCTGATGAAACAGGGATCGAGACCGCTGGTTTTGTCGGGCAACGGTTGGTCGCAATCGGTAATCTCAATCGCGCTCGGCCGACCAGTCTCCAGTTGCATGGACTTCTCCAAGGCATAGCATGCCCACCAGACCCGACAATGTAATTGTCGGTCGACCGGGTTGCTAGAATCTTCGTTCGGATTGGATATGACGATCTTGCGATGGAAGCCTATTGAGTAGCCAATTCGTATGGCTTGGCCAAGGAGATGCCAGCATTGGCCGTCCTTCCCTGTAGACATTGTCAGCGTCGCAAGTCTGAGAATTGATGAGAAGGATCTCAGCGTGTGAGATGTCGGCTGAGGATGGCCTGAGGATGGCCTGAGGATGTGAGTGAGTAATTACCTCTTGCACGCATTGCGATTGCGAGTAAGACAAGCGCTTGTACCGAGCTCATATAAGGAAAGCTCAATAGGTGGCTCACAAGGGAATAAGCTCCAGTGAGATAGCCAGTTGCCGTTGGCGATATTTGACCTTCGTGGTCGTCCATTCCGATGCTCAGTACTGCGTAGACTGCGACAAGGGCCGGCGCATCGACTGAGGTCACCGCGCCTTGGAGCCCAGTCGGTGATGTCTGTTGCATCTCGGAAAATCGTAGGACGTCGGATATGAAGGCTGTATGATCGAGAACGGGGACGAGAGGGTGCGTGCGACTGAAGTATTTCTTCAAGCAGGGCTCCATGACAGACATGCTTGGAAGATCCGGGAGGATTGGCACTAATGGAAGGGCA
>JAAQRH010000155.1:0-31202 GCA_013186785.1 Fusarium pseudonygamai
CCCCTGTTCTTGATATCAAGACAGATGATGCTCCTGCGCCTGCATCATCTGGTGGGTTCGGAGCTGTCTTCTCAGAGCTAAACAAAGGCGACGCTGTCACCAAGGGTCTGCGTAAAGTGGACAAGTCCGAAATGACGCACAAGAATCCGTCTCTTCGCAGTGGCTCAACGGTTTCAAGTGGCCAGAGGGGTAAGAGCCCTGCCCCTGGCAAGAAGCCCAAGCCCGAGAGTATGCGTATCAAGAAGCCAGCCAAGAAGGAACTAGAAGGCAATAAGTGGACTATTGTATGTTCTCTGTGCGAAAAGTATGGTAGCATGTTGTTAACTTTTACCAGGAAAACTACGAGAAGGAGGCCGAGCCAATTGAGATTGAAGCCTCACTTACACACTCGGTTCTCATTAGCCGTTGTAACAACACCACCATCATTGTCAGGGGCAAGGCCAACCAGGTCACGGTCGAGAATTCCACTCGTCTGTCCTTGATCGTTGATACCCTTGTTTCGACAGTCGATGTTGTCAAAGCCAACAACTTTGCTCTTCAGGTCATGGGCACTATCCCAACTGTCATGTTGGATCAGGTTGACAGTGCCCAGATCTACTTCAGCAAGGAGAGTATAGGAACCAAGGTTTTCACCAGCAAATCAGCAGGCGTCAACCTCAACGTTATTTCTGGCCAAGACGATGACTACAAGGAGGTGCCGCTGCCTTCTCAAATCTGCTCCTATTACGACGAGTCTAAGGGAGACTTAGTCAACGAAATTGTGGCCCATGCTGGCTAAAACAGATGGTACATACCTTGGATCCTCATGTACAGGAGTAGGACAGGTAGGATATCCCGAAAAAATTTCTGTGGTGTAATTATTTGGGCCCGCATCACATGTGTCTAGACGTGTAATGGCAGCTAACACTGGGGGTGAAGGGCGCCTCTTTAGAATTTTGTAACTTTTACCCATCATTGGTTTGGCTGTGTAATCTATGCTGCCTTTGCTAAAAAGAAAAAGAAAAAAAACATGTCGCTCTGATATCTAGTGCCATCTATATGACATCGCACAAAAAGACGGTCAAGTCTAGAGTACATTGTCCAACAAGCAAAAACGCCGTTGATCTGAACCGCGACAGTATGCCAATCCACCCAACAGCAAGAGACTCCTTCCGCCTGAGAAATATGTTGTAGTGTGTATATTTACAGTTTAGCCTTGGGGGGTTCGAGAGTAGGCGTGAGCAGCTCGCGCATATCGTTAGCTGCTTCGTTGAGGTAGTAGCTCATGCGGTCGCTGCCCAGTCCCTTGGAAACGACATTGAAATTGAGACTATCGCCATATTAGTAGAGTTCTTTCTCCATTGGGACTTTCAGGTGCAATATATACCTGTTCTCGTTGATCATGTATGCAATACCAAAACCAGCATCAATGACCTGGCTCCAACCGTAACCGTTGAAGAACTCTGAGCTAAGCTGAGAGGTGGACAAGTGCCATGAGCTGGAGTAGCTGTATGCGGGATCCTGGTAGATGGCTGGGACCTCTTGGCCAGGTTCGAGAAGCTTCTTAAGACCGAAGAGATGTCGATCAACTCCCTTACCATCGGAGGCGGCGGTGATGTATTCCACATGGGCATTGATGGCTTTGCGGAAGAGATCCACGCGTGTCTTGTCGTCAATGGAGGAATCAGACATGGACTTGACCCAGGCAACAGAATCGTCAGAGACAGTTCGGCAGGTCTCGGTACGTCCTAGTTGGAAACGTCGGACAGCAGCAGACTCATAAGTAGGTCGACTCTTGCCATACATCTTGTAGTAGGCGAGTTGGATAACCATCTGGACGTAAGCATCAGGAGAGCATTTGAACTTCTTGATGAGGCCCTTTCCGTAGCCCTGATAGGCCTGAACGGCAAGCTGGTGCTTGCTGATGACATCGTTGAAGTCCTTGGTTGCACGATCAATCTCGCTCTGTACTTCTTTTGTGATATCGAACTTTAGGACTTGTGGTTCCGGCAAGTTGGACCGGATGCTGGGATCAGAGAAATCGAGCTTGTTTCCAAAGATGAGATCGTTGACGTAGTCGTTGAGGCGATGAGTGGGAGTACCGTCCATCATGGAGTGCTCGCCCATGAAGCCAGAAGTGCCATTGTCGTTGACAATGAACTGCAGAGGCTTGTCGTACCAGCGGTTAGCACCATCACCGTGCCAGTATTGGTGAGCACGCTCCTCGAGTGTGACTGGAGCCGCATCGTCAAGGCAGACCACGAAAGAGGACGACTCAATAGCCTCGAGAGCGTCCTTGTTCTTGGGGCTGGCCTTGAGCAAAATGTCACGAGCGTCAGCCCAGACATCTCTGCTCTCTGAGGTAAGAGAGCCAACAGCAGGAACACGCTGGGCAAGCTCATAAACACGCTTGAATTGCTGCTCGAGCTCTGAAGTGTTGAGCTGCTTTCCATTAACCTCATGTTGAATCTTGAAGAACTGGTTCTTGCGAATAGCAATAATGTGCTTGTTTTCCTCAGCTGAGAACTTAACAGGGTAGTCTGCTGGCTTAGCCGCAACACGGGAAGCGTTGAACATCCACTTGTAGCTATCCATACAGATAGGCAGCTTCTTCATGTACTCTGGCTCAAGGGTGCCGGCGTCAACCTGCTTCTTGAACTCGAGGGCAGAGGTTGTGATGGCAGCAGCTCGCTTGGCGGGGTCTCTTCTTCGTCGGTCGTCCCTGTGAGAGTAGAAGTAGCTGACGTAGGGGACGACGGGATCGCGGTATGAGAGATAGGCCGCATCGTTCCACCACTCGTAGATCCAGTTCTTGGTATTGGGGTCGTCGCGCTTGGCCACCAACTTCTCCTGAAGCTTGGAGCCAACGCCACCGGGGCGGACAAAGTCCTCGACGGCCTTCTTGCTTGCCTCGTACTCACTGGCAGATAGTAGAGGGTGGAGCGACTTGAGATAACGCTTCGCAGTCTCCTCAAGTGTTGGGACGGGCAATTTAGGAAGGGAGTCTTGCCATCGCAGCATGGGTCCCTTGGAGTGGTTCTCGACATAGCCTACTCGCAATTCGTATCAGCACGTTGGGTCCGAGTAGTTCAGGGTTGTGGAGGATAGCACATACCTGAGGATGCGGCGGAGCTGCTGGCTCGCTTTGAGGGGGCCATAATGAAAGTTTGCGCCTGTTTTCTCAGATTGTCAGATACGTTTATCGGTCAGAGCAGGCGAGTTTCATGGTGAAATGGGCAAAAGACTATTGACTGGAGTGGAAGAGCAGCTCTGATGCCTGTTCATCCGTCTCTCATGGATCCGGGCGAGTGGAGCATTCGATCACAAGCAAGCAATCCTAGGACCCTAGTTCCTAGATCCTACCGCCCGCCAATGACTCGGCATCCATCCATGAGAGAGAATTAGAGGAGAGGAGAGGAGAGGAGAGGAGAGGATAGCAGATAGATTGCCATGCCTTTTCTCCTTGCCGACCACATGCAAAGACGCCTTATAACGAGCAAAGGGGTTGACTTACGGCGCGTGTCTTGGGGAAGTTACGGAAGCTGTTCCTAAGGGCGGGCGAGCGGGCTGAAGTCAACAACATGGCCAACGCGAAAGACAAGCGATCAGAGAAGAAGAGTAGGAAAGGTCGAGACGAGAGCCGAGACGAGATGGGGTAGATATGTATGTGTGTATGTATGTATGTATGCGACAGATAATTGCCGGGGCTCTATATTGGAACAGCAATAGTCCCGGTTTCGCACACGACGCTTATTATTGCTCTGGCCTCGGCTCAGAAGACGGCAAGCTTCCAGAATGGAGTCGATCGTAGAGTGCAGTACAGTACAGTACAGAGTAAGTAGGGCCCTGACAAGGGTCACCAGATTGGATTGGATTGGATAGACAGCGCGAGACTTGTTATGGAGTAACTTACTACCTACTAATCCATGTAAGGATGGAAGTAGGGACGTTTGCTTGTGACCGAGACGTCACCCGCCCGGGCCCCTCAAAAGCCTTGGGCCGAGGTACATACCAACTTTCAAGGGCCGACGGGATCCAATTGATCACTGATCGGATTCATACCCTTCCCAGCCAATCACGTCTTGCATCCACACTCCAGATACCCATACCTAGATCCACCATCTCCGAGGCAATCAATCACTTGAGCCTCTTCTGGGGACTCCACCTTGGATAGGTAGGTATGTAGGCATCGCCGTCTGTTTCAACTACAAGGGTCAGACAAAGTCGAAGCATTGTCCTATCATAAGGTCGTCAGTCAGCTTATCATGCTCACATGTCCCCAGTCCTTTTTCACAAGTAATCCATCAACTTTCCCTTGCAAGGCATAATATATCACCACCTCAAAGCCTGAATCTAGGGTACCTAACCCCCGGTTTTCCTTGATCGTGGGGAAGTGGAGAGAGCTCGTGTCCATTTGATGTAAATACCTACCTACGTACTTGTTCGTTCCCTTGGTCCATTGACATCTTGCAAACCCTTTAATCCTCATGGGTCTATTACACTGTACCTTGCATAGGCACTGTCTCTTTCCCGTTTGCCCGACCATTGATTGATGTGGTCTGGCATTCACAATATGGACTACCTCAATCAATTAATGCAAACAGCAAAACTCAACACACACAATACAATCTGATAGCCTTGTATCACACAATATGAGACAGACAGAGGGACCTGCAGAGAGCATAACAGCTAACATAAAACGTTCCGATTCGCCAATTTACAACCCAACCGTTCATTGACCAAATGATTTCTGCTGCGACAAAACCACCAAAGCATCTATACCATGCTACTACTAGTACACAATCCCCAGAAGACTAGATTAACTCGCAGGCCTTGTGTCCATCAACGACCAAGTTGCTTTTTGAAGAATTTCCCAAGTTGTCTCTAGGCAGTGACTGTAGAGACCCTCAACAAGGTTGTGCTTCAATCTCATCTGTCACAATTGAACCAGCATCGCCCAGACGCAGGTCTCAAATAAGCGACAGAAAGTGACACAACTTGAGATCGGCGATGATCCCGGCACTTCAATTCCTTGTACCAACCAGACGCCGTGACTTTGATTCCAAGTGTCCAAACAGTGCTTTCCCCCAAGTAGAGCTCACGCTACTCAGTCTCAAGTCCATCCATCATGCCTCATAGCTCTTGATTTGGCCATCACTGCTGGGAGGTGGGACAGCCTGCGCGCCTGGGACAGCCTGGAAGCTCAACCGATCTCCTTCGCTCATAGCTTCTTGAGCAAGTCGTACGCCTTGTTCGCCTCCAACAGCCGCGGCAGCCTTCAGGCCCTCCTGCACTTCTCGGACCCTACGTCGGAAGGTCAATCGATCGAGAAACAGTTGCTGCCTTGCCCGTTCAAGCTCTCGTCGCTCCGCACGCAGGACGGCCTCCATCTCGTCGAAATACTTGAGCTTTAATTCAAGCTTTTGTAGTGTCACATTCGAAGCAGCGGAAACCAGGCGAGTCATCTCGCGTTCTTCGTGAGATGCGAATCCGGCAGCCCTAGCACCTATCGAAGCCAGAGGAATGGATGCAAGCGCGTTGGTCTTTGTGGTGGTGGTCGTCGTAGTCGTCGTAGTCGTCGTGGTCTCTTGTCGGAGGTCGATATCCATAGAGTCACTCTTGGCTTTGCTGTCACCGTTGGCCTGGGAATCATCATCGGCTTTGTCACCGTCGAGCTGCTTGCGGAGCTTGCGCTTCAGCTCTTCGGCAGATTTGCTTGCGGCCGCTGCTGTACTGGCCGGGTCTGCCAAGCTAGCAAGGAAGCCGACGACAGACATTACGGGGTTATCAACTTGGCTGAAGGGAAGCTGTCCTTGTTGAGGGCCAAGCAGAGAAAGGCCCGTCGGGGCACTGATGGGAGCCTCAGAGTCCAAATACTTCTCCTCAATATCCAGCTGAAGGAATTGGAGAACACACTCTTCCCGTGTGCGAGTGCCCACATGCTCTGCAATCTCACCCCAATCGTCGTCGAATCGCTCGAGGCCTTCAAGGAGTCGCAGAATCTCGGCATCCGTCCAAGGAGCATCGCGGTCCAAGGTCGATGTGTAGGTAGGGTTCTCCATCTTGACATACATGTTGCTGTTATGGTTGGCAGGCAGGCGACCCTCGGTGAAACAGTTAGGGCAAAGGTCATATTTGGCCTTGGGGTTAGCATCTGTATGGTTGCTGTGATAGTATATCCGAGTGCAATCGTTGCCGCACTGGTGGCAATGAACCTTGGCAATGGGGGCCTTGGTGGCATCATCGGCACCAGCTGCGCCATTGGTGGCTGGCGTCTCACCGTTGGTCTTGCCCTCAGTCTTGTTAATGAGGGTGTTCTTGGCATTGGCCTCGTAAATGTTTCGTCCAATTTCAAGGTTCTGTTCCCCTTTAGCGGGGGCGGCAGCAACAGCCTTTTGATCGGTATCTTGGTTCTTCTTGCCTTCCAGAACCACTGGGTCGGCAGAAGGTTGCCAAGCTTGTAGGCCTCGGGGAGTATCGCATATGATCTTGAAATGGCCAGTAAAGGGTGGCCCAACGTGCGATGGGCGTTGCTCGGCGTCAACCTATTGGATGTCAGGAAACCGCAAAAGGCCATGACAAAGTTCCTTACCTGATAGTTGATCAAGCCCCATTGCTCCAAGAAGGCGTGGACGCGCATAATGGCGCAAACATCGCCAGCCAAGTTCCTGCGGCAGGCTGTGACAGTCAGATATTCAACAGGGTTGAGACGATATGTGTTTATCATAAAATCGCGGTAATCCTTGTATACAGCTGGTGTTTTGCTCCGGTTACGGTTGTTGAAGAACTCGGCCATAGCTTTACGCTCGATTTCGTGAATAACATTCATGTCGAACCAGGTACTGTAGCTGGGAAGGACAATCGCGTGAGTCTGCGCGATGAGATGGTCGCGAGCAGCCGACTCAACAACCTCCTTTGACTTGGATTCTTGACCTTCTGTAGCGGCCACTCCATCCTCTTTCGTCTTGGGATCATCAGCGGGCGCATCGTTCATCTCCTCATCGCCTCGAGCTGGATGTCTCAGTGAATATTCAATCATACTTCAAACAGTCTGGTTACCTGGCGCAGGAGTTGTACTATCCTGTTTGATATTTGACTCAGTAGCCAAACCCTCGGACATATGGATGTCTATTTCCTGTGAGTGACGTGTTTAATCGAAGGGAGCAGCAATCGCGATGCGCACATACCTTCGTTGTCACCTGCACCTGAATCTGGCTGCAGGGGGGGTTGGGCGAGGATAGGGTTGCTGTTGGGCGACGCACCGTTGCCAGGCGAGCCATAGGTAGCAGAGTCGTCCATCTTTATGGTTATCGCGATCAGACCGCGAGCGGCAGTTCAGGACGGCGAATCAATCGAGCGCGCACAATAATCTGATTGTGCGATATTTGGCGAGAGGATTTATCACAGAACAGAGAGATGAATGTTCGTATGTGGTCGGGAATTCGATGTCGCTAGCGTCGTGATGTTGATGGAGTCTGGCGATGAGATGGGTCGCGTCTTGGAGAAATTTTGGCGCGAATTGACTGGCCTCAGCTTCGTGACATCTGGACGCGCAGTTCCAGGGGGAAAAGCTGCATCACGTGGTATATGTATTAGCTAAGCACCGGGCACTGACCCGCTCCGTACCATAGCGGGAGGGGGGGTTTTTCAACAGCTGTCAAAGGGAGGAAAGAGTGTCTACCTTATTTTATCACCCCTGACATTCTGTCATATCAGGCTAACATCATAATATTGATCAAAAATAACCACGACAGTCTTTTCTGTCTACCTATTAATGTCCAAAAACACCCCTCTCCCGCGTAGGTAGGTAAGGTAGGTAGGTAGTACAAGTATAGTAGCTTAATCCATCACCAGGTCCAGATGACAATGATGGATTGATTGTTCAGATGCTTTCTTTTCATAGAGGCTACAGCTGTTTTCTATATGCAGCTGTTTCAGGTTTCCTGATGAGATTCTTCTCGTCAATTGGTTTCGTCGTGAGCTTGTCAACGCATTTCTAACATTCAGATGCAGACTGAGTGAGATCCAGTATAGGTAGGTACCTGGCGGCTATCTTTAGGGTACCGTCCATGGCCCTACACATTAGGACAAACCAGTCTGAAATCAACACAATGAAGGATAATAGAGACTCAAATATCTTGCTCAGTTTGAAAATAAATCAACGTAGCTGTTTTATGATACTCAAGCTGTCATGTGAATGGATATCAATCACTTGACTTGAGCCGATTCGGCATTTTAGTCCACATGCCGTCGGTTCCCGGTCTGGCCGATGGCGGCGGTAGAGCAAGCGGCCTCGACCTCGGGCCGTCAACAACCGTCGCCGACTTGACCTACCTTACCTACATCGCTCACTCTTGGACCTGGAGAGGGCAGTGGAATTGCCATCACCACAACTCAACTACACACTCACGATGCTTCCGATCGCGAAACGAGTGCTGGCACAAAGGGCCACCGGCCTCATGGCGCGCGCGCACGCCTACAGCCTCGGCGCACAACGGCAGCGCCTGCAATCCACATTGGCAATCCTCGAACAGAAGGATGGTGTACTCAACCACAGCTCGCTGAGCGCCTTCACAGCTGCGAAGAAGCTGGGTGGGCCAGTGCATGGATTTATTGCTGGCAACAACATCAAGCCCGTGGCTGAGGAGATTGCCAAAGCTGAGGGGGTGGAAAAGATCATTGCTGTCGATAACAGTGCATATGAAAAGGTTGGTGGAAAGGTCCATGGATCTAATAGCAAGCGCCAACACTGACTCTCCATCAAGGGTCTCCCCGAGAACTATGCTCCCCTCTTGGTTGAGAATATCAAGAAAGGCGGCTACACACACGTCATTGCAGGCCACACTGCATTCGGCAAAAGTGTCATGCCTCGAGTGGCCGCTCTGCTCGATTCGCAGCAGATCTCAGATATCACAGCAATTGAGGACGAGAACACATTCGTCCGCCCCATCTACGCCGGTAACGCGATCGCCACCGTCGAATCTTCAGACTCTGTCAAAGTTATCACCATTCGAGGAACTGCCTTCGCTGCTGGCCCCCTAGAGGGAGGCTCCGCCACCGTCGAGGATGGTGTTGACTCCAAGCCCGAATCACCTACTGAGTGGGTGTCGGAAGATTTGGCCAAGTCAGACCGTCCTGATCTTTCGACTGCAAGTCGCGTCGTGTCCGGAGGCCGTGGTCTCAAGTCCAAGGAGGAGTTCGACAAGGTCATGCTTCCCCTCGCTGATGCCCTTGGTGCTGCTGTCGGTGCCTCTCGTGCTGCTGTTGACAGTGGCTATGCCGACAACAGTCTGCAGGTAGGCCAAACAGGCAAGGTTGTTGCTCCTCAGTTGTACATGGCAGTGGGCATCTCGGGTGCGATTCAACATCTTGCAGGTATGAAGGATAGCAAGGTCATTGCTGCAATTAACAAGGATCCCGATGCTCCCATCTTCCAGGTTGCCGATGTCGGTCTGGTTGGTGACTTATTCGAAAAGGTACCTGAGCTGACTGAGAAGGTCAAGAGCTCCTAAGCATCTAGATGTACAGGGTGATGTAATATACAAACAGTCAAAGTGCCCGTCTCTGTTATCATTCGAGGACAGCCAACATTTCATCCGTGCTTGTGAACTTTTCTCTCTCTTTTCCATTCTTTTGCCCACGCTCTCGTTCTGCGCGGTCAATCTGTCTCCAATCGTCCCAAGCAACGGCTCGACATGTTGATGGCCCCGCATCGTGTCTAAGACCCTCCCACCCTGTTACACTGTCGTGATCTGAGGCGTTGAGAAAGCGACCGCCTGATAGCCAGTCATGAACGATCGCATCACCTGTCGTGAAGGCGTCCTGCATAGTCGATGCGATCACTCCAGTCGGGCCGTTCTTGACCCAACCGGCGCAGTATACTCCGGGGACCCTTTCGTTGTGAGCACCTCCAGCGTGTGTATCAGAAACCATCCTCGTCACTCTACCAAGGCCGTCGTTGTCGACGATGCCCCGACGATCGTCAAATTGAACACCAATTTCAGCAAACCCGGGCAGAGCTACGGATTTGTATCCAACCGAGCGGAAGACAACATCAGATGGTAGGATAGCGGTCTTTCCAGTGGCTTTGGCAGATGATTTGGGGTCAAATGGTGCTGCGAGTTCTGTAATGTCGAATTCAGTACTTGCCACCTTGGAGGGGGCATCCTGGTTTCCGAGAAAATGCTTTGGTGAGAGACAGCTATCCAGAGACCATGACTTGAAAGCTCTCTCGTGGGGGGTTGATGAGCCATTCAACAGGACTTCCATGAGTCGTTTTGGGGCACGTGGCAAAGACTTCAGATCCTCGGGAACGAGCGATCGATTGAAGGGTAAAAACCCTACGTTTCTTAGTCTCATGAGTTCCCGCACCTCTTTGATGGTGAATGAAGCCTGTCATATGTTAGAGCTGTGATGATTAAGCCATCAATAGCGAGACCTACCTGTATCGGCCCTCTTCTTCCTACTACATGGACTCTCTTGACTCTGCTTCTCGACAGCGTCTCAAGAGCCTTCTCTGTAATGTCTGTTTTTCTGAGAACGTCGATGTCTTCCAAAAGCATTCGTGCAACATCGAGAGCAACGTTTCCTTGACCGATAACCACAGCTTCTTCGGCTTGCGAGAGGTCTAGGTCTAAGTCTGAACATCCAGGAAGACCGTTGTACCATCCTACAACTTCGCGAGCTGAGTGAATACCGCTGAGGGTCGATTCGCCTGGGATACCGAGCTTTTTGTCTTGGGATGCTCCATATGCGAGAAGAACAGCATCATAGTGCTGCATGAGGCTATGCAACTCTACTGTGCAATGTTTCGAAGAGTTGCCAGGATGGCCAATAGAAACATTACCAATGAATGTGAAATTGGGTTGTGATGCAATTTCAACAAACTTATCTTGGCAATTCTGTCGTCTTGTGAGTGAGTATCCTGGTGTACTAGATGTTGTATAGGGTAACCCACTTTGACCTCTGGATGATCTGGAGCAACGCCATGACGAACCAAACCGAACGGTACGGGAAGACTCTCATACATGTCAACTCTCACTCCTGACACTTTCCCCATCACTCGGTAGGCAGTATAGAACCCGGCCGGTCCAGATCCTACTACTGCCATACGAAATGGCGCATCCGGAGATCGACAAGTTTGCTGAAGCGCAGAGGAGAAACACCGACGAGGAATTCCATTTGAAACCAGAGGCACTGCATCCAGGCGACGGAAGCGCCGTGCTATTGAGCACATCATCATTCACGGCTGGTAATAATCTTTTGATATTGTACCTTGATAGCCAGAGAACGTCTGAGAAAGTGACTCTTTGGGTGATTAGCTTACCTTAGTTACCTACCTAGGTATTCATCCAATAAACAACGGGTCTGCCAACCTACCTATGTATCACCAACCGGTCTTGGCCGGGGTCCGACCTCCGATTGCAGAATGCGGCAGCGCAGACGTCACGTCGCGTTGCTGTGCCAACACGGCCCGCCCCATGTACACAAGTTTCGTCAGAGACATACATGCGACACCATTGTTCTCACCAAGCCCCTCCCTCGGATCCCCAGTTTCTCGGATAACAATCTCATTATACCCATCGACTCGCCTGTCGTGCGAGATTTAACAGACGTCCATTCCCCGGGGCCCATATCTTATTGTCTTCATTCCAGCAAGAGGCGCACAATACAACCAACAATTTACTATCGCGCAACTTCAAGCGCATCGCGCTGCGACTACAGACATGGCTCCGTCGCAAGCGCCTTTTCTTTACAGCGCCGTCCACAGCGACTCGCGCTTTCCGGAGCCCAAGTTTGATCCCAAGGCCGTCACAAGAGCAAGCTGGGAACCTCCCAAGCCGCGAAAGAAGCCCGATGGACCGCTTGTGTCTTTCAACACGCATCCTGAGTGAGTACTATGGCATTGTCTCAGCGCCGGACCTCAATACTGACTGACTATTCCTCAGTATGCACCAGGTTCTTACCTATAGGACCACCGAATATGCTTCTATGAGCCCGCGCAGTAAGAGCTTCATCAAATGGCTCCGTCATGTTCAATCCGGGTTGCGCGTATTGCAGCTGGTATCAGCTCTTGGACTCCTTGCGCTGATGATCCTGATTGACAAGGTGCCCAGTCTGGAGGGCTGGGTTATGAGGATTACCGTAAGAGCCTGACCCTCTCGCAATGTTTGCAAGTTGTAACTGACTTATGATGCAGCCTGGTGTTGTGATATTGCACTGCATCTATGGAATTTACCACCTCTCTCGTGACGCCGCAGGACGATCGCCTGCATCTTCTGCATCCTATCAGCTCTTCTGCGGTGTCACCGACCTTGGTGTCGCTCCTCTCTACGCATTTGGTGCCCTATCAGTGCGCACAAAGAGTGAAGACTGGGTTACCCGCCTCTCGGACCAATCGCTCATGAATACCTTCAAGCCTGTTCTTTTCTACACCTTTGTTGCAGCCGGTGGTCTCCATCTCATCAGCTTAGCTATTGCTGGTTGGCTTGGCTTCATGTTCCGCAAGATCAGCTTGATGCCTCCTGATATGAACCCTCTCGAGAGTCACCTGACTGCTCGGCCAATGCACAAGAGGAACAAGTCGTCGGTGATGACCGCTAGCACCATGGACAGTGATGCCCGCCTGTCGACGCCCCGAAGCGCTCGCCGGGAATCTCTCGTGCCTCAAGAAGGTATTCATGGCGGCATTGAAGCACCACGCGCCATTCCTTTCACTCATACCCGCAACGGTTCGAGCACGACGGTTGGAACTCGAGACTCCCGTACCAAGTTCCCGCCGCCGCCTCCACAGTATCAGAGAGGCCCTGGAAGTCCTCGTCGGGAGCGTCGCGATTCGGCTGCTTCAAGGGCCACCACACGAACTACTGCCACCCGTTCAATTTACCACGATGCTTATAGCGAGATTCCCCTCGACGACCAGGCAGGGTCTCGCCCATCCAGCAGCTATAACAGGCATAGTCAAACTCGCCCGGCTAGATTCACCGAGACCTGGATGCCTACCGACTCTCTCATCTCCCGGACGAACCAACGAAACCGTGAGTTGGAAGCGGCAAAGACAAGTGCTGCGAACCGCGAGAACAAGTCATATGAGGCTTTGGCTCAACGATACGCGCATGACGATTCTGATTCCGAATATGGTGATGAAAACAACCCATCTTACGACCTTGGTGTTAATGGCGATGAGCTTCGCCCTCACCCCCTTCGCCTGAACCCCCCTGCTGCAAAGCAAGAACGCAAATCCCCTCCTCGCGCCAAGACACCCTTCTTCCCGTTCAAGAACTCATTGACCGATATCAGCACAAACGCAAGACGTGTCAGTGCGAGCAGGGATATCACCGATGAGAAGCCAGCGTTGGCTCCCCGCAACCGCCAGAGCTCTATTCAACCAGAGTCAGAGTTTTATGCGAGATCATACGGAGAACTTCAAAGTGCAACCCCCCCCATTATGATTGGCAGCGATAATCGCAAGGTTTCCACGGGTAATGATTACAACCAGAACACTTCCACGGCATATGGGCGACGTAATGTTAGTGGTAAGATGGTAGAAGAAGGCCGAGCGGCAGGGAACCGATATTCTTTTCTCGATGGCCGTAACCCCTTCACGGAAAGGAGATGAGACTACGGGAATACATGTTTGAGAATTTGTTCATGATTTTTAGATGCAGGATGCGTCAAAGTTTGAATGTTTGGCAAGGATAAGGTTTGGGGACATGGCAAGATATCCGGATATGTAGTCTCTTAGGTAGTTTTGGTGTTTGATAATACAAAAGTCTCAAATCATGAATCTCTCCCACACCTGACCGCTGCTGAACAGTACTATTCGCCATTCAAGTACGCTCGCCAAGATACCGATGGACCTTGCAAGTTGTCGTCCCTCCACCCCTTCGCATCCCACGAGTCCAATTGACACAGATGTCTCATTGTTGGACGGCCATGCGGGCAGTTCCATGGCTTGTCTAACTCTGCCATATGCCGCACAAGTGTCTCCATTTGCCCATGCGTCAAAGCCTTCCCAATCATGACGCTGCTGCGACATGCCCTCGATGCAAACATCTTCCTCACTTTGGAGGGGCGGGGTATACGCTTCGACTCAGACGATTCTTCACCAAGCAATGCTATCAGTTCTTCAAGGTCAGTGATCGAGAAGGTCACCTCACGACTCATGGGGAGTGCCAGCACTTCACACCTTGAGCCCACGGGTTCTTCTCCAGTCATGTCGACATGGACCTTGAACCCATTAGCCTCAATGGCAGGGATATTTTGTAACACAATTTCTTCTTCCAGTGCTGTCAGCTCTAGCCTTTTCGGGTAGACTAGTCGTTGAGACTGTACTGTCTGAATCTCTTGCAACCTCTCAAAGTTAAACTTCTCGTCTGTCGCGTGTTGGTCAATGATAAACAACTCGTCCTTGTCAGCTACCTCCAGGTCTTCCTCTAACCTGGTGCTCACGGGGCGTGTTGCGATGATGAAACCCATATTAAATTGCCCGGCTATTTTCATTTTGAGAAAGTCCTTGCGAGCTATAGTAAGTGACAATTTCTCTTCCGCGTTGGCTGCCGCAAGATCTGTCACTTCATCATCGACAGTCGTAGAATCTTGAATCGGACTAAAGCTGTTCCTCCATGATTCCAACCCCAGCTCTATGAGACTTTCGTCCGTTCGTAGGTGTTGTAGTAGCTGGGCTGTAGACTCTTTCTTCCGTACACTAGACTTGAGAGATTGAGTCTTATGATCTGTTGTGGCAGGTTCCCCGGCAAATGTGAAGGGCGTAATATCAGACAAGTCTTTTGTTTCCGTCTGTTTGCCTGGTCTGTCGCTCCCCTCAAGTAGTATAGCTGACTCACTGACAGCATTCCCATCCTTGTTCGCGTTAGATGTATCACTGTCGCTGTGTGTATCTGTGCATTCAGAGATCTTATCACCCTCGTCACCCTCGCCCGCTTGCTCCTTACGAAAAGATATCTTCTTGTCTGTCGCGCCGCTTCCAGCTGCGTATATCTGTGTCAGACGGGTTCCGAAAGAGGGCTTTGGATCGTCAACCTCCATTTCGTCCTCAGACACAGCCACATCATTCGCATGACCATCAAGGATAATCGCAGCATCCTGTATGATCTCATCACCAATGACTATCGTAGCGGCATCAGATCTTGTCTTTTCCCGTGGCGTTTTCGACGGGCTAGTGTTTGAGCTCCCGCCTTGTCCACGCCTCAGTGGTTTCGTGGCAGGAATTTGGGGCTCAGTCTCAGACAATTCTGATGACTTCCTCTTGGTGGGAGAAGTGTCAGTCCTCGTAACACTGTTTACCTTCAGTTGCTTGTTGAAATCGCGCACAGGAAGTGGCTTTCCGGCATCATTTTCATCACTGTCTGAAGACAGCGAGGAATTACCGATAAAGAGGCTTGGCTCTTCTCGCCTCGTGGAAGGACGTACGGAAGGACTTGGATTCTGTGCGAAAGTTGACCCTGTGGTGCCTCGGTCTTTTGGCCGCGACGTTGATCCCCTCTCTACCCATCCACTGATCAGATTTTGACTACTCATATTTTTCTCTAATGATTTTGACCCGCCAACCCTCCTTACGGCACCAAGTGGCACCTTGGCAATGGGACTGCTTTCGTCACTGTCTTTATCTGATTCGACTTCAGGCTGGGAATCATCCAGGGGCTTCTGAGGAGTGATCGACAATGGTTTGAAGGGAGTGTTAGTAGTTGACTGCTGCTCATTGCGATTCTTAAAAGGCAAAAGCTGAGAGGTCGGGACTGAGTAATCTTGCGAATCGAAAAGGGCTGCCAGGGAAGTGCGTAGGCTATCAAGCAGTTGGTTTTGATCATGTAACAATATACTCCTCTTGTCCGGACTGACATTGACGTCGTACATGTGGGTATCGAGCTGAATATCCGCTAGAATAAAAGGAGCTTGTGAGCTGTTGTAAGCCTTGTACACCTCGTTAAATGCCTTTGCGAATTGGGGCAAGCCACATGGCCTCCCGTTCACAAAGAACATCTGGCGATCTGGAGTTTGGCGTCCATCACCATTGGAAGGCCGGGAAACATGTCCCACGATACGGACATCCCTAGAGCTTGATTTATGGGTTTGATCAATTTGCAAAGCTGGACCGCCTGTGGAGGGATGCATTTCCAGAGTCAAATCGAGGGGCACAAGGACTGTCATCGTCTTTGCACCAAAGATATTGATGATGTTTTCTCTTGTAGTCGGATTACCCTTGGTCGAAAATAGGTGAATTCTTTTCCCCTTGGTAGGTTGCTGAGACACGGAGAATTTGAGATTGGTTTGAATGCAAGCGTATTGTCCAAGGAGGGCGATGACCTTATTCCACTCTCGCTTTATGTTTCGCTCGAGCTCACGCCGACGAACAGGCAGGTTGTGGAAGAGATGCTCAACTGAAACGGTTGTGCCTTTTGACGATGCAACAACAGCAGTTCCTTTGAGGGCTCCTGATGGCTCGAAGCTGAGTTTGGTCCCCTTAGGAGCTTCGCCCTGCTGGCAAGTCGTGATGTTCACAATTGACAAAGCACATAATGAGGCTAATGCCTCACCCCGGAAACCAAATGTCTCTAACGTAGCTATATCCGAGTATGAAGAGAGTTTTGACGTATGGTGCTTGAGAGCCACTGATGGATAGTTGGCAGGGGCGATACCAGACCCATTGTCAGCCACCTCGATGAGATCGAGTCCTTGGTTTTTGAAACGAACATCTGTGGGAAGCTCAGTTAGGATACTCCATTCGATGCTGCCGACGGATTGTTCAATCGGAACGATCGGATGCCTACCTATGATTGTTGCCCCAGCATCGACGCTGTTCTCAACCAGTTCCTTCACAACAGAACAAAGGTCGACTATAACCTGACCAGACTGGATCTGATGAACCTGGGAAAGTTAGCATAATGATATGGGCGATTGTGAATATGTCATGTACCGTGCGTCCATCGATCTGTTTTATAGTTGCCATGTGGGCCTCTTCATACAGAGAGGTTCACGCAGGACCTCGCACACGATACCAACAACGTGGCCAAGGGTGATAAGACCTCAATGAGATTATGATTGCGGCACCATTTGAAGGTTGTGAAGAAATCGTCGCCTTACTTTCTTTTGCAGATGTGCAGATAAAAAATCGAAATCAGGCCCAAGTACTCATCTGGTCCGTCTATCTTTCATCATGACGGGAGGTGCCATAATATGCACGAATACAAATTGGATGAAGCTCTTACCGGCATGGATGGGGGACCCACCCAACCGCGCACGGAAAGATACTCCTTCATTTATCGCATATTCCTATAACGGGCGGGCCCCCAATAACGTGAATTCATCTCAGGTAAGGTAGGTGCCTACCAAGTATGGGCATAAACAGAACCAACCTGATAATAGCTACCTTAAGTATGGTACGTTACCTAGGAAGGTAGGTACCTAGGTAGATGCACTTAACCAGATGATTTTGCGTCAGACGGAAGCTTCGACCTATGAGATTTCTTTTTCGTCATGTGCCTGCATGGAGAGGGTGACACTGCATTAACAAAATCCCGCTCCGAGACCGCTTCAGCCTGGGTCAGGAGCAAAGATACGAAATACAGGAATGAATTTTTAGTACTAAAGACTGAGTCTCACACTACCAGAAGGAAGATGGAGGATGGCGATAGGTCATGCGAGACATTGAATGGAGGTCTCCTGGCCTTGGATCCGCCTGCGCCAAACAGTCTCGCTTGAACTACTCCGTACTCCGTACGCCTTGAGGCTTTCGCTTTCGAGAGCAATGACGCAAGAAGGAGATATAATTGAGTTCCCAGCCTTCCGACATTGACAGTCATGTAAATCCGGATGTACAGAGTAGCTTACAAAATATAGGTACTAGGTTGTGGAGGTACTGAGTCCAGACGGAGAAGCTTGGCTACCTACTTGTACGTTACCTTGGGTCCTAACTACCTAGTATAAAAACCACTTAAGATGCGGCTCCACGGACAAGAACCGCAAGCACCGATTCTCCGTCCCAGTTTCGATGGGCAAGACATGTCAAGTTTCTTAATTTCCAAGCTTTCTTCCGAGTCCAAGGAAGCTATCACTGGCCAAGACGGAAGACGGGCTTGGTGAGGCACTACTTGCAGCCTAGCATGGAACTAAAGAGGGAGAGGCGTTGACGGTAGGCTGCGGAGCTAGGTGAACTGTCGTGCATTTGGAGTGACGCAGTTGGCTCTTATCTTGAAGGCCAAGCAGCCTCTCGGCGCAAATGGCGGATGAAGCGTCTGTGACGCTATCCGTGTCCATTCATGAGCCTTAATCGGAAGGCTGGTCGAGATATAATGGTTTTTGTCCAGCAGATTCGGTAGCAACCGGCTGTGAGCATGATAATTTTAAACGCGAAGCAGCCGTATCCGTAGATACGCTAGCTTGGCTTCACAAATGATCCTTCAGAAAACGTTTGACGAGCCTGTAATTAAAAATGCCAGCAGAAAATCCCTACCACGAGGCAGTGAGTGACAGGACGACGAGGTGATTGATGACCAACTCCCTGTCAATTTCCATCCATGGCTTCTTGTTGGGGTTTCTCCCGCTGTACTCCGTAATGGCACAGGCTTCTCCAAATGGGTGGCGCTTAAAAGCCAGCCCCCCATGGATGGAAGGGAAAAAAAGGGGACACAACGTTTTAGTGGTTTCGACTCGGCTAATGAGTGGGAGAAGCCATCGACACATCCAATCCATCCAATTTCCCACCCACATTCATTGGGTTCAGAAGGGACTGGGGAATCGGCATGTGGCATAATAATAAGGTAAGATAGTTACTTAGTAACTACTCTGTACTTACTCACTTACGTGCCTACCTACTAGCATACTTCCCTTTTTAACTTATTGTGAGGATTCATCTTGCTTTCGCTCAATTTGTTCGTTCGCTAATAACTCAAAAATTAGCTGCAGCCACTGTCGTTCTCGCGGTTTTTATTTTAATTATACGTATTCGTCGTTGCAAAAGCTTGGACGAATATTCGTTCCGTCGCTACCTCGCACTGGATCCATGTTGGAGAGTCTAGAAAGTGATCAAACCACCACAACCCCCGGTTGCATCTTGTCGCAAACGGGTCTTCTGCTGTTACGAAATCTCCAATCGCGCCTTCACCGACCCTCACTAAAATAAGACCCCTGCTGGGTTTCTCTCGTGGTGCTCTACCTACCGAACCTGTCCGTCCTAGCCAAGCGAATATTGTAAGCATCGTTGGCTCGTTCGTCCTTGATCTTTAATCTTAGCCTCGACCTCCAACCTCGACCTCAACCTTGACCTCAGCCTTGCTTGGCCTGGTCTCGTTTTACCGAAGTCGTCCCCAATTAACCTAAAGATCGCCGCGGCCCCCCTCGACACTTGGGCAGTAAACATCTCTCCCTCTATATTCATTTCTGCCTCCCCTCGATTAAGGCTCGCGGCGAGTCTTTACGCGCCTTCTCCATGAAGAGGCGCTCCTCCGGGTCGGCCGACGACGGTGACGAATCCTCCCTCGACTCCGATATTCCCGACCCCGATCCTTTTTCAAAAACGCGCACATCACCCGCACGGGCTCGAAGACCGAGTAGTCTCAATTGGAAGCCCTCCAACGATCGCAATGGCAGAAACGGCCAGTTTCGCGAAGAGCCTCGCCAAACCACCACCTTAAAGCCCACCTCTCTTGCAGCACCATCCACCCCCGACATGGCTCTCGCTAGGACACCGACGCAGTCTCCGTCGCCAAATCGACGCATACCCCATCCGCGGTTCTCCATCGTTGTCTTGCTCACTTCTGCATTGGGTATCGTCATTCTTATCAGTATCCTAAGGTCTCTTGTGACCAGCCAACTCGATCCAAAGGGTTGCCGGATGTCATACATGCGCCCATCATATGTGCGCTTCACAGAGTTTGATACGGAACATACACGCTTTGCAACCAAGTATTCGTTGTATCTGTATCGAGAACAAGGTATAGAGCCACCGGACAAGGTAAGTCGAAGCGTTTTTCGCCCACCATCTCGTTCGTATGGTAACTAAACTCGCACGTTGATAGCTTCTAGGCATCCCTGTATTGTTCATCCCCGGAAACGCAGGCAGCTATAAGCAGGTCCGTCCAATCGCTGCCGAAGCAGCAAATTACTTTCACAATAGCCTTCAGCACGATCATGGCGCTCTTGATGCCGGCATCCGGAGTTTAGATTTCTTTACCGTGGATTTCAACGAGGATATCACAGCATTTCATGGCCAGACGCTGCTCGACCAAGCCGAATACCTCAATGAAGCTGTTCGCTACATACTGTCGCTTTACTCTGACCCCCAACGCGCAACTCGGGAGAGCCACCTCCCTGATCCGATATCAGTTATCGTTTTGGGGCACTCTATGGGCGGAGTGGTCGCGAGAGCTATGCTTGTTCAGCCTAATTACCAAACGAATTCGATCAACACGATTATCACAATGTCGGCGCCGCATGCTCGCCCCCCTGTCACTTTCGACGGGCAAATAGTTCAAATTTACGATGAGATCAACGATTATTGGCGTCAGGCTTATTCGCAAAAATGGGCAAACAACAACCCTCTGTGGCATGTTACCCTGGTTTCGATCGCCGGTGGTGGGTTAGACACGGTGGTTCCATCAGATTATGCAAGGCTCGAGTCTCTGGTCCCTCCGACACATGGTTTCACTGTCTTCACAACCGGTATACCAACTGTCTGGACAAGTATGGACCACCAGGCTATTCTTTGGTGTGACCAGTTTCGGAAAGTCATCACCAAGACTCTCTATGATATCGTCGATGTTCATCGAGGATCGCAAACCAAGCCGCGGGCTGATCGAATGAAGACTTTCAAGAAGAGATTCTTGACGGGAATGGAACCAACTGTGGAAAAGGACTTGCCACTCAAAGAAGCCACCACTCTTCTGACATTGAGCGACGACTCAAACTCGATTCTTCCAGCAGGACAGCGGCTTGTCCTTAGCCAAATCGGCCAGCAGCCGAAGCCTCGAGCTCATCTGCTTCCCATCCCACCGCAGGGATCCCCCGAGGTCAAACGATTCACTGTTCTTACGGATGCTGCTTTAGACGAAGCTGGTGAAAATGGCAAGTTGGAAGTCTTGTTCTGCAGCGTATTCCCCTTCCAATCTGGGCAAGCCACATCGCTATATTCATTCCAAATCGATCTCTCGACCGAGGATAGCGGCTCGACCAGGTTTGCTTGTAAGAACGCTGCATCAGACCGGATTCTGCTGCCTGCATCTACAGCCTCGTCTAGATATCCGTTCTACCTCGACCGAGAGCGAGAAATTGCCCCTTTCTCATATCTTCAATATGATCTTGACCAGCTACCCGATCACCAATTTGTGGCTATTATAGAGAAGTCTGTTTCAAGCACGCGCAGTTTCCTGATTGCAGAGTTCAGTGATCAGTCTGCGTTTTCGAAGAAAGAAGACGCCAGTCTAGCGAAACTGCTTTTATCTGGAATCGCCGTGGATCTGCCTGCAAACCGGCCTCTGACTACAGAGGTCAACGTCGCCTGGTTGCAGTCAGCTCTTCTTGCCTACAAGCTGGAAATCACAAGTCCCCATTGCCAAGCTGAGAAATCCCTCTTCAGCCCCTTGGTCCGACAATATCTTGACCAGCCATACGAGTCCAAGTATTATGTCAACGCTCAGTCTGTCGATGTCAGTCTGCATGGTGTGGCTCCCTATCTTCCCCCCTCGCTGGGATCTGGGGCTGACAAGGGGGTCACGTTTCAAGTTTGGACAGATCCTTCATGCGGCTCAAATATTCACCTTCAAATCAAGCCTGATTTCTGGGGTAGCCTCGGCAAGCTCTACATGAGGTATCGGACCGTCTTCGCCGCTTTCCCTATGTTAACGGTCGCTCTGGTTTTGCGCAAGCAGTTCCGCGTTTACGACAGCTCAGGGGTTTTCATCTCATTCTCACAGAGTCTGGATCTGTGTCTCCGTCAATCAATACCGCTACTGCTCGTATCTCTGACGCTCTTGTCGATGTCAATGGAAGGAGTTCCAGCTACCTGGTTCGGCAAATGGTGGTGGTACCGAGCGCCTGCTGCGCCCTTATCCACTGACTTTCATCGCCACGACATTCTTATTGGGACAGACGATCCCTTCTTCTGGTTTCTTGTTCCCCTGATTGGTGTCGTTTGCATCGGTGTTTGTGCCATGGTCCACTACATGACTAAAGCCTTCACGCACATCCTTGGCTTCCTTTATTGGACTCTAACCCTACTTCCCCTCTCAAGCAGAGCTGAAGATGATGGAGTAGCAAGAACACCTGCATTCGTCCCGTCAACCCCTAAGAGGCGTATGATCACTACAGCCATTCTTCTGTTCCTCGTCTGGACATTCATTCCTTACCAATTTGCCTACCTGGTGGCGTGCCTAGTGCAGCTTTTCACGGTGATACGAGCTCTTCGTATCAACGAAAATGCCCCTTCAGATGCAAACTCGAATTACTACCACTATGCACACTCTGTCCTGCTTTTAATGCTGTGGATTCTCCCGATCAATCTCCCCATCCTGGCAGTATGGATTCGCAACTTGGCTGTTCATTGGCTGACGCCATTTTCTTCACACCACAATGTTCTTTCAATAATGCCTTTCATCCTTCTCGTGGAGAATCTGACAACAGGCAAGATGGTGCCCCAAGTTGGTAGACTTTTTGGTTATGTAACGAGCCTGCTTCTTTTCGCGACTGCGCTCTACGCCGCCATGTATGGGATCTCTCACGCGTATATGCTTCACTACTTGGTGAACATCATTGCTGCTTGGCTGGTCGTGTTGCATTCTACTAAGGACCCCTTCTCCTTAAGCGGACTCGGCGCGATCTTTGAGAGCAACCCAACGGAGGAACACAAAAAGTCTAAAGCTTCTCTATGAAGGACTCGATGACCATGATCATCCCGTGAATCATAATGTCTCCTGTTGCGACGCTTTTGTGCGCATCATCACGTAGCATTGCACAAGGCAACCACCATTTGGCAAACCATACACTACCTACTTTGTTTTCTGTGCTCACGAATTACTATTCCTCCTGGTTGGTTTGCAGCGCGGGCTTGCCCGGTAATACCTATTTATTTTGCATGGTTCTGGAATCAACGTCTGCTGAGCATCTGCGGATAGACAGCGTTGTACGCCCTGTCGGCGCCAGGCCACGATATGAGCATTTTTTCGGCGTTTTATGGGTAGATGGTACAATAAAGGGAAAGTTGGAAGAGCCTGGCTTCATTTGCAGGATGTCAGTCACCTTTGCCCATTTTGGCTTTGGTTCTTGTTTGAACGCTACCATTCCTAGAAATGGCAAGATGGTGGAATAATTCTAATGTCGAGTCGCGTGTTGATGATTGTGAAATAAGGCCTTGGATATGTGAACGAGGCATCATCAATCATGAAACAGTAAACTTTGATTTGCATATAATCTCCAATGAGACTTTCTCCATGATAATGTTCAAGTTATGGCCTAATTGTGAAATTGAAACGCTAGTCTATCTTCTCGTCTACTGTCCCAACCGTACCAGTAATCCCAAGTTCAGGAGAGTAATCCTTCATAAACGCCGTTGAAGCCCCAAGGACAATATAGTGCAATGCCACCGGGATGAGCCAACAAAAAAAAAAAACCACAAACTTCAGCATATGCCACAATTCAGCACTCCTAATCCTCTTCGTCGCCCTTGTCCATTGCTCTTAGATATTTGTTATGTCGGTGACGGATCGCCCAAAGAGTGATACCCGTTCCCGCGCAGCAGGAGATGAGGGTGACCCAGTAAGCAGAGCGATAGCATTCGAGTCCAACTGAGCAGAAACGCTCCCCGTCTGGTCCAACAACACTATGCCGATCATAGATTTTGCCATAAAAGATATTAAAAATGTTGGAAGAAATAACGGGAGCCATGGTCAAGAAGCCCCAGTTCTGGCTTAATCCCCGAACACCAAACATTTCGGCGACAAGAGAAGGAGACACACCAAATAGGAAGCCATAGGCAAGTCCTGATGGGCCCGAGACCAGCCCAAGGAATTGCGGGTTCTCAATGTTCAATGCGCACACTTGAGCGAAGATGAAGAGTGCGCAAGCGACGACAAGACACCAGAGCCTGCTGGCGTGAAGCTTGTTCACCAAAAAGTCCGAACCCACGCCTGAAGCTTATGGTTAGAACTGGGGAAAGAAGCCAAGGGTTAACATGCGACTCACCACTCAATAGTCTGCCCAAGAAACTGCAAATAGAGAGAGTCGATACATGCATTTGTTGCCGATGAACGAGAAATTCGTCAGTGACATTTTTGTCATAGTGTTTCCAAAGAGCCTTGGCGTCGTTGCCGATGTTGCTTGAGACATGGTCAGCTGAGCAATCTGAAAAGCGATGGGAGCTAATCATACTTGATGGTCATGAGACCAACACCAGCCAAAATAGCCATGATGACGAAAAGGTGCCAAAAACTGACACTGCGCACGAGAGCAAGACCCCGGATGTCTACATGATGAGATCCATCGCTATTAATATCACAATTTCTAAGAAGGGGCTGTCCGGGTCGAGATATCAGGGGGGACGTCTCGCCAACCTCGAGGTCTTCGGGATTCTCGGGGGCGACCACAAGGCCAAATTCAGGCGCAAATGATATTCCAGGAGAGCCCGTCGGATCTGGGGCGTCGGCGGGGGCGGTTGATGAGGATGCTACAGCGGGTGCGTGAGAGCTCGTAATTGTGTTGGTGCTGGTGCTGGTGCTGGTGTGGGTGCTATTAATACTGGAATTAGTCAACATACCGGGTTCGTCCTCCGCCCGAGACGAGCGGTAGGGCTTTGGTTCGTCGGAGGAGCCTGGTCGGAGTTGTTGGGAGTCGGTAGATGGAAGACTTGGGGTTTCGTCTGAAGCAGGTACAGCCTCGTACTCAGCTTGTTCCTGATGGACCTTGAGGAAGAAGAAGCTTCCAAAAGTAAGGCCAAATGTGCCCCAAGCAAGAAGCTCAAGGAAAGCACTCGGGTCTCCAGGGAAGAATACTGCGCCAATGAAGGAGAAAAAGAAGGCGCTTAGACCGAAAGCGGCCAGAGGAAAGGCTGTGGCGGTTCCCCGATGGTTGGGCCAGTTGAGAGCAGACGTCTTGACAGCAGCAGCGAATGCCATACAACCACCTAAGCCGGTCATATAAGAGAAGAGACACATCAACATGACTGATCCTGATCCACGGTGGTAGGCTTGATGTAGTGGAAAGTAGCCAAAGAGCATGAATAAAGCTCCACCAAGAACAGCAGGCCGAGGACCACGATGGTCAACGAATATACCGATGGGCATTCCCAAGGTGTACATTCCCAGGTTGCCAGCCAGGCCGATCAGGTTACTCTCCGTAGACGACAACTTGAGTCGCTCCGCGAACTGCGGAGCCCAAGCCGAGTAGACATACTATAAGTTGCCGTTAGATACCTCACTCAAGAATGATACAGCTGCTGAAAGAAGACCGACATTGGTGCCACAAGCTAGGGACAAGATGGTAGCTGCAACGCTGGCTATAATGCGGGCTTGAAAAAGGCTTTGTTGCTGGTCTTGATGCATCCTGACGACAAAAACAAAATAAACAAGGCCAATTAAATGATAGTCGTCGAGTGACTGAGTATGATCTAAGGTAGATAGTTTGAAGATGAGGGGACGCGCTTCTATGAATTCAAAGTTAACATTTGGCCAGCGAGGATGATTGATTGATTAATGATAACAGGGAGTCAGGGACGTATGTACAACTGAACGCGGAGAAGATCCCGAGACTAGCCCTTGTGAGTAATTACCTAGGTACCTAAGGTATGCTGCCAGGGCCGGGTGCCGGGCAGAGCACAGCCACATTCTCGATTATCAAGCCACATACTCGGAGTACCCGCTCCGTTCTTCGGCTTTCCCTGACGACGTAATCTCACGTGGACACTCTTGATTGTAGCCTCTGCCATCCACTCCAGGTTCCCTCGACAGATCAGGCACTGTTCCAAAAGGTGATTCACAACAACACCGGGGTGTCTATACTTTGCTTCATCCCTCACGAATCCTTTGTTCTGTACCAAGAATCCACCATCCCCGACTTCAACTAGACGCCAACAACCTCGTCGCGCGCCGTCGCAATGGGTGCCCTCTTGTCTTTGCCGCTTCTGGCAGTGCCCAGCATTGGTACCGTATGTTGCCCGTCTTTTCCAATCCTCCTCTCCTGCGATCGCTAATAATCTCATCAGATTGCTTCCTTTGCTGCCAGCTGTTGCGGCGCTGCGACCTGTTCTATGGTCTGCAGCGCCTGCGGCAAATGCGGCAATAGTATCGCAACCCGTATCGCATACGCGCTCCTCCTCCTCGTTAACTCGATCATCGCATGGATAATGCTCACGCCTTGGGCTATCAAGAAGCTCCAAAAGCTTACCCTCGACTACGTTACGATTAATTGTCCGACTGGTGAATGCCATGGCTGGTTCGCGGTTCATCGAATTAATTTTGCGCTTGGTCTCTTCCATCTCATCCTTGCTGGTCTACTCTTTGGTGTCGCAACTTCAAAAAATCCCCGTGCTGCTATCCAGAACGGCTACTGGGGCCCCAAGGTCATTGCGTGGCTCGCCTTTGTTGTCCTCTCATTTTTGATTCCGGACAGTTTCTTCTTGTTTTGGGGCAACTACATTGCTTTTGCCGCAGCCATGCTGTTCCTTTTACTCGGACTCATCTTGCTTGTTGACCTAGCTCACAACTGGGCCGAGTATTGCTTGGCTCAGATCGAAGATACTGACTCAAGAGTTTGGCGATTTGTTCTGATTGGCTCTACTTTGGGCATGTATATCGGTTCGCTTGCTATGACCATTGTGCAGTACATATTCTTTGCTCGTGGTTCATGCTCTATGAACCAGGCCGTGATCACCATCAACCTGATTCTATGGCTCGGAATATCGGTCATTTCCGTCAACCCTACTGTTCAGGAGTTCAATCCTAAGGCGGGACTGGCTCAAGCTGCTATGGTTGCCGTCTACTGCACATACTTGACTATGTCAGCTGTGTCAATGGAGCCGAACAACGAGTGCAACCCCCTTATTCAGGGACAGGGAACACGAGCAACCTCTATTGTTATTGGTGCAATTGTCACTCTACTCACCATCGCTTATACTACCACACGAGCCGCAACCCAGAGTCTTGGACTTGGCAACTCGAATGGAATACAGTTGCCCGACGACGATGAGCACGGACTTGTGACCCAACAGCCCAATGCTCGTCGGGAAATGCGAGCCGAGGCTTTGCGCCGAGCTGTCGAAGAAGGCAGCCTCCCAGCTGACGCCCTGCTGTCTGATGACGAAAGCGAAGCTGGGGACGCCCCTGCTGGAGATGACGAGCGAAACAGGACCCAGTACAGTTACTCAGTGTTCCACATCATCTTCTTCTTGGCCACTGCCTGGGTGGCTACTCTCCTCACAATGAACTTTGACGAATCCACCAAGGATGGTGACTTTGCGACCGTTGGCCGTACTTACGCTGCGAGCTGGGTCAAGATTGTCAGTGCTTGGGTTTGCTACGGCATGTATACATGGACTTTGGTGGCGCCTGTTGTCCTTCCCGACCGTTTTGACTTTTCTTGAGCTGTGGTATGTATTTGGCGGAGTTTTAAGGCGAGCGCTTGTATACATTTAGCTTGGCAGACTGTGTTTAAGTTGCGTTGTTTCTTATATGAATAAAGAATCATTGTACACAGGGTCCAATATGAGTCGTGAGCATGTTTCGGAGCGTAACACTCCGCCTGGTGCCTACTCAGCTGATGGCCAAAATGCGCGTATTCCTTCACCGGTGAGCCACGTAGGAACGAACCCCAGACATCTCAATGCATGTCTCGGGGGCCAGCCTTTAAGTGACAGATGCAATGAGACATAGTAGACAGGTCAACAGGACTTACCTCGAATCAAGAGTGAGCTACGGAGATTAGATATCAAAAGAACCATTACTTCATCTGATTACATCCACCTCCACAGTCGTGTAACACTGGGCAAGGGGGCAGGAGAGTTCTCGACGAGCAGGATCAAGCGTGCCCTGGCACGTGGATGAGTCTAGATCACCGATAAAGAAAACCTGAAACTTGACCTGTATGGCTATCGAGGCGATGTTGGTGTTGTGCTCCACCAGAGTAGGCATCAGGGGATAGTCTCAGGGCAATACTATCTTATGTGGCGTACCTCACAGTGCTTCGATGAGGCTATCGCGAGATTAAGAATATGGATGGGGAGTTCTCAACTTTTGTTCTAAGGATATATATATTGTGGTGCCGGAAAATGATGTTTGATGTTGCATTGCCAGTTTAACAACAACCATTTAACTCCCGGTTGGTGTGGTTGAAAGTGTTTTGATATCTCTTCGCTCTTCACTCTTCTCCCATTAACTCCTGGAAATCACACCAAGGGCTATCAGCTCCCGACTCTGACCGGCAAGTACTCCGTGCGACCGCCGTCGCCTGTACCACCCCTTTATCTTACGGCTTTGGTCTGCTTTCCCCGGGGCACATCTCGTTACACCAACGTGACCAGGCCCGTGACGAGGTGCGTGATGGGCGTCGAATATGAGATGTGATGGAATATCCTTCTCCTGAGGATGCGCCGTCATACCCCAAGCAGCGCGAGCGCGATCTTCAGGTCGAAAATCTCGCGTAGCTTCGCCAACCAGATGCGGGCGGCTTGATGAGATATCATTGCCGAGACTATCATGATGACGGTGATGAACTGTGAGGCTGGTGGCAAGGACGTGCTGTAAGTAGCTGAGATTGAAGCTCAGCCTGAGCAGCCCTTAGGGATATCGCTTGTCGAAGTATAATAGACGCCCAAGTGTATGCTCGGGAATGGGCGACAGTGTCTCTGACCCCTGGAGTAGCAACACCCTTGGCCAAACCAAAACTCACCAACAGCAACAGCAATAGGAGGAACTCGATGCCACATAAAGTCGAGACAAGTGGGAGAGAAGCGACAAGGTCGGATCTTTTCTTCACGCTCCAAGACTTGTACTGACCATGATAATCAGCACGCTTAAAAGAGATGGTCTAGTCATATCGACCCAGAACATTCATCCAAAGCGTGGGAAGAAAGACAAAAGAGGTGGCCATATGTTCGCGTCCTGGGTCAACGAGACAAGCCGAGAACGCTTAAGCATCAACGAGATCCTGATACAGCAGACGGGTATGTTTGGATCTTGAATCTTTCTTATTTCTCGATCTGTCTCAAACCTATTGCAGGTTCCCAAAGCAAATAAATCTTAACTCCATTATTCATCCCTGCCAACGCCAGCTCGAGATGATAATACAGGCCCTGTCTTTTCCTTTACTTTTTATCGACATGAATGCCGATGAGGCGGTATACGGAGGTGAACTTCTCCTTGCCACCACCCCGTCAATGGCCGAGAACCGTGATAAGGCCGGTAGAGATATCTTAGTCAACAGCCCATCAACTTCGCTTGCAAAAATCAAAATGTTCCTTGAGGCTCAATTGCATTGGCCCGGCCTATTCTGTCATGGACTTTCTTTCGCGGTCCTTTCGTAGCTCATCGAATGACGAGGGGGGTTTCTCCAAGCTCCTTGGCTGCGCCAGCAGCGTGAAAACCATCCAAAGTCACAGTCACAGCCCCAGCCTGAACCAGCTATATAGATGTTAGCTTTGCCCAATATCGCAATGATCGCCACTTACAGCGCGAGAAAGATCCTCAATCAGGTCATTCGGGTCCTCGATACCGACGCACAGTCTGATGATATCTTCAGGCATTTGTCGTTCCGCTCGAGTCTTGGCGTCGATGCTGGCATGGCTCATCTGGCAGGGCATGCTGATCAAACTGTTGACACAGCCAAAACTGACGCTGATGGCCCAGAGACGGGCGGCCTCAACAATACGCTCAGAAACGGCCGGATCACCAGTCTCAAACGAGAGCACCGCTCCAGCACCGCGAGCCATAGACCAATGTAGATCATATTGAGGGTGAGATTTAAGTCCAGGGTATCGAACACGGAAGCCACGGGACTCGAGAAACTCTGCAATAGCTTGAGCGTTGGCTTGCTGTTTCTCCATTCGAATCGCCAAGGTCTTAACACCTCGCATGAGCAGGAAAGAGTCATTTGGTGATAGACCGCAGCCCGTGGAGTTGATGACAAAGAATAGCTTGTCTCCGATGTGAGTGTCGTTCATGGCAATAACACCAGCCATGATGTCGTGGTGACCAGACAGGTACTTGGTTCCAGACTCATACACAATGTCACAACCAACATCAAGAGGGTTGAACAGCATGGGAGAAAGCATGGTATTATCAACGACAACGAGCGCCTTGGGGTTGACTTCATGTGCCAAGCGAGTGATAGATGGAATATCCACCACCTTAATCAGAGGATTGGTGGGGGTCTCCAACAAAACCATGGCGGTCTTCTCCGAGAGTCGTGACCGCACGCTGTCAACGGTTGTTGTGTCGACATGGTGAACAATGATGCCTTGGTTGGCAGCTAGGTAAGTCAGCAGACGGTGGCTGCCACCATAGAGATCATCGCCAGTGATAACCTCATCGCCGGGTCGGAGTAGACGAGTGATGACATCGAGAGCACCCATCCCGGAGCTGATAGCCAGCGCTCGCTGAGCGTTCATAATCTTTGCAAGGTGTCGCTCGAGGTGCGTTCTAGTGGGATTTCCAGAGCGCGTGTAGTCATATTCTTGCTGGCCACCGCTGGCTGATGTCTGCTTGAAAGTGGCAGACTGGTAGATGGGAACGCTGGAGGCGCCATATTGGTCCTTGCTATCTGTGTATACAAGTTCTGTGGCAAGGGCATAGCGTTTGCGACCATTGCGAGGGCTTGACGGAGCGGGAGATGGAGGGAGATCATGTCCCTCGTTGTCAATTCGCTTGAGAGGATCGGCTGACTTGCCAGGGTCTGTGGGCGAAGGGGCAGACATTCTCGATAAATTTAGTCGCAGCGTATCTGTCGAGGTCGAGTGGTATATAGAATGTGATGAATGGCGGGGAGAAGGGTTCTAGGTACCTAGGTCGGAGGAGGGGCGGGCGGGCGCTAGAGAGAAATCGCAACGGAGTTTATGCGACAAAAGCGAAACTCAACTACAATTGAAGAATGATGGAAGAGAGAGGAATTGGAGAGTTTCCAGAGAGGAGAGGTGAATGCCCGCCGAGTCAGAGCTTGGAAGAGAAGGGTCGTTCGGGAGTCGGGGAGTCATTCCCGCTGTCGGCGGTCTGGTGAAGATGGTCTAACGA